>OY723391.1:23052203-23062203 GCA_963210295.1 Ophion ellenae | reverse complement strand
TTTTTAACATTTTTTTAACGGGTGAAAATGTGTTTGAATAAAAAGCCCTCACACAAAGAGCCCTCACGGTGTACACGGTTGTGGGCGTAAAAATAATGTGAAACAAAATTGTACTTTTTTTTAACATCCACCATTTTGTGATTTTTTCCTTCGAAACACGGCTACGTGCAACGAGAACTGCATTTATGTAGATTATAAAACTTTGGTATTTTTATTCTTCAGATCAGCCACTGTCAAGTTATCGTTTCAGCCGTTGGACCACATTTTTTTGGATGAATTTTTTTTTTCATACACTTTTACACGAAATAATTTCAATGTATGCTTAATTAAATACCTGTTTCCAAATCCCAATTCAATAACCTAGTAGACAAAAAAAATCGAAAAAAAAACAACCTTTTTACGACCCGGAACGGTGGTGTCCCTTAATTATTGCGAATTGATACTTAAAGTATTTTCGCCAATTAATTATTCTCTTTATTATGCAAATTATTTGTTCAAGATCGCTCGCGAATTGAGCGAAAAGAATGCAGGAAAGTTGAGTGCAATTACGCTTTTGCAATAAAAGAATCGCGGCGATTCATAAAGAAAACAATCGTTTGTAAAGTCCAGCGGAACCAGCTGCAAAAGTGATTATATAATTCGTAAACTTCGTCACATTTGCGACACTCGTCTAACAAACGTCTCGTAACGAATCGTATATAATACAGTTACGAGACGCAATTTTTCGAAGAGGGTTGTAAATTTGATTTGATTTGAAAAGTTTTTCGTAGACATTTTTTTATCTGTGTTTGCAAAAAAAATTGCTCAATCTATATATATATATACATACATACATACACACACACACACACACACACACACATATATATATATATATATATATATATATATATATATATATATATATATATATATATATATGTGTGTGTGTGTGTGTGTTTCTTCCACATTCACATGTACATTTAAAATTCGAATTATATATTGGCTTTAAGTTTGCATCGTTGAAATGCAAAGACAATTCTTTTCAATTCCTTATTTTTATTATTATCGAAAACCATGTCTCGTTGATTGAGGGGTTAAGGGGGTTCGAAAATTTCAAAAAATTCATTTTGTTTGATTTTATTATCTAATAGTACAATATGTCTAGAATATTCACCCAAAGTTTTAAGTCCATCGGAGTAAAAGTCTAGGAGAGACAGCCTTTGGGAATTCCCCCGTTGGGAAAAAACCACCGGGAGCGACGCAGGTATATCGCATTTTTCTCAAAACACGTTTTTTTAAATCGGTGGACACGATTTCTCAAAAACGAATGGACCGACCTTATTGAAATTTTGTACACTTCTTTGAAGTAGCATTTATTAGTGATTGAACGAAGATTTTTTTTCGATCACAACTAATTTTACAAGGCGTAGTGTAAATGGTACCAAAAATTGAACTATTTTGCTATTGAACTGCCAAAAATTCAAATTTCAATTTTTTTCAAAATCCTTCGTTCAATCACGAGCTATACTTATCTACTAACAAAAAAATTTGTTTTTCAGTTTCAGATAAAGCTATCATGAGTTATCCTGACCACCACAAGGACACTTTTATTTTTCACCGGCTGAATTTCCCAAGTTTTTGGATGATTTTTTTTTAGTATTGTTGAAATGTTGCTCTTTTATATGCTTAACATTTTGAATAAAATAATTTATATATCATATTTTTGAAAAATAGAGAAAATATTCATTTTTCGGCTTCGAAACCCTCTCAACCCCTCAAGCTTGTAGATCACTCAATAAGGATCCAAAAAAATAATCGCGTTTTGATAGCACGAATCTGCCGAGGGAAATTAGGGAAATAAAAAAAATCGTTCAATTCCAACGATGCAAAATTCAACGTCACCTTATATATACAATTAGAATTCGCACAAGTGTGTAATGTGACCATATTTATTATCATTTAAATACAATAAACACAAACGCATGAAAATGAAAATGTGGATGAAAATATTGCCATATTTCTTCATCCCTGTACGTACCCATGCGTAAAATGGGCGAATGAAAAACCAGGCCCTGCCTCGATCAGCGTCAAAAAATAATTACACGCGAAAATTAAATTGAAAGGAAAAAATCGTAATGTAGAATGTGTATAGCTTTCGGTAAAAAAAGATCGTGATTATTTTTTCAATTTTCATGAATTCAGCAGGGAGTTGAATTCGTGGAAATTAGAAAATTTATTAATGTATGCCAATCGCAGGCGCGCGCGGGACGTTAGCGTTAATGGACGTACGGGTCTGGTTTATGCTTTTGATCCTGTCAACGTCATATCGGTGCCGCGAGAACGTCCGCGATGTGAATTTGCGGTTGTGTTTCCTGCTCTCCCCTGTCTCTCTCTCTCTCTCTCTCTCTCTCTCTCTCTCTCTCTCTCTCTCTCTCTCTCTTTCTCTTCTCTCACTTTCTATCACACACATCCTACCGTGTTCTCGACCACGCAATCAACTTCTGGCATCCACGCGTTTCGCGCAAATCTCGCTCACTCCGTATAGCAACGATTATTCCACATATATACGCAAGATAAAAATTCACAATTATTATAATTATGGCCAAAATGCCTCGTGGCAGCATTATCACGAATCGTGAATTAATACGCATACGTATGGAAATTTTCAAAAAAAAAAACGAAAAAAAGTAAATCCCCACGTGCGATACTCGCCGGGGATCCGAAAATCGTGTGGCTCGACGCGGCAGCGAATTCCAAAGATTTATATTTCAAAATTACATCAATCATACCCCACTGGTCGCGAGTGCGAGCCCCGCCGCGGTAACCAGGAACACCGGCAGGACTCTGTCGATATATATATATGTATATATATATGTGTGTGTGTGTGTGTGTGTGTGTGTGTGTGTGTGTGTGTGTGCACGAAGCACTAGCGTATATAACAGCAGCAGCCGACTCTCCCGCGAGCGATCCTCTCGGAAATATTAAACGGCGTTCCCAGGTGCGCTTCCGGCCAAACGCGCGGCAGTTGGTCCACCATTATCGGAGAAAATGGTCAGTCACGTAGTTATACACGCGTGTCATACTGTATATGCACACGTATGTACTTACACGCTCTTATACGACTTCTACGTATATATATATGTGTATATATATATATATATATATATATATATATATATATATATATATATATATATATATACGTATAGATAACATCGCTTCAAGCTCTTCGAATTACACACACACATAGACGCACACACCCAAAGCCACAGGGATCGGGTTTAAATTCCGAACTTTGAATGATCAGAACGCTCAAAACTCCGAAAGAATTTTACACGGAAGACCAAAACTCCCAAAATCTGAACACCGTCAAAATAATTCGGCTATGGAAGTTTTTAAAGTTTCAAAATTTTCAATAAATCGACGAATTGTTTCAAGAATCTTTTTTTTATTAAGAAGTGATTTTACGTCAATTTTGAAATTTGTCTAGACAATGTTACACGTTCTGCATCATTTACAGTCAACTGTGTAGACTTTCACTGGCATAATCTTGACGAACCTTGTAATTTCGGAACATTAAAATTAGGAATTTAAAACCGTCGCCGCATTCAAAGTTCGGAATTTCAACCCGGCCCTCATGTCAAGATCATACCAGCGAAAGTCTACACAGTTGATTATAAATGATGTAGAATGTATAACATTGTCTAGACAAATTTCAAAATTGACGAAAAATCACTTCTTAATAAATAAAAAAATCTTGAAATAATTCGTCGATTTATTGAAAACTTTGAAACTTCTAAAACTTCCATAGACGAATTATTTTGACGGTGTTAAAATTTTCGGAGTTGTGGTCTTTCGTGTAAAATTCTTTCGGAGTTTTGATTTTTCGGGGTACAATTCTTTCAGAGTTTTGAGCGTTCTGACCATTCAAAGTTCGGAATTTCAACTCGGTCCCAACTCATCTTAAAGATCATCCTCATATATATTAATATTAAGGTGTTACATCTGACAAGGAACATCACTTAAGTGTCCACCCCGATTCTGTTGAAACTCATATATGTGATGAAGCATTGAAAACAGTTAGATACGTATTTTTTTGATGTTCGGAAAAAAACGTTTTGGAGGGGGGAAACGACCCCTCAAAGAAAGGCGTGTCACGCCTTTATTTAATTTTTTTCAATTTCTCCATAGTGGATTTTTCATCGCTTAAAATTAGAAGAATTTTGGTATTTGTTTCATTCATATCGGTGGACTGGTTGTGGGTGAAACTGCAAAACCACCCCTCGGCACGCCTGCCTTTGAGGGGTGGTTTTCCCCCTTGAACCCGTTTCTTCGCAGATCAAAAAGATACGTGTCTAATAGTTTTCAATGCTTTATTATATATATGAGTTTCATCAAAATCGACGGCGGACACTTAAGCGATGTACCTTGTGAGTAGAAGAAAATGTTTGGCCGTTTTTTTTTGCTTAAATTATGTATGTACATCACAAGAATGACATACGGAAGGAATTATACGCGGAAATTTATATATTTTTATTTTTATAGCTTATTTTCGAAAACGCCTCCGAGCGATCCGAAACGCGTGGAACAGCCTAGACGGTGAAAGTGGCAATTTTGAGTAGTTTAATCCAGTCGTTGTACGAAACAAATAAAATGAACAAACAACTGAAGACCTACTGTCAGAATGCCTCGTTGGGTACTTGCAGAATTCGAATGACAGCTGCAATTTCGTCGTGTGATTTTTCCAATTCGTCAACAAGTCTCGTTGAATTGGAGGCCCATTTTTCAGCGAGAAACAAATGTTATTCGATATGATGCCGTTTTGGGAAAGAAACCATATTTTTAAATAATTGTGGGTACTTCTTGAGCAAAACTAATAGAAATGACGATTTTTTTTGTTTTAAGCGCTAATCCATAAAAGTTCTGCATCTTCCGGCAGAGCCCCTAAAAACGGTCTTCGTGTAGCGACGACTGAGCCGCCATTTTGTGTTTTTTCCCATAAACATTTGTTTTTGTTTACGTCAAGCCACGTAGCATAAACCCTACAAACCTAATTTTGATTGCTTTTTCAATATTATTTTTTTAAAAATCCACAAAGTCTCATTTTTCGGTGAGCTACATAGATGTAACGCTTTATTATTCATTTCCTGAGTTCCAATGTATACCCATGCCGGTTTCTATGCATTACCCTTATCATTTGAATCTTTATTCCTAACACTTCCGAATCCAACTTAACTTCCGTTGCGTTCAGAGCCGTCTTAAGGGGGGAGATACCTTTAGGCGAGGAAAAAATCTGCCGACTTTATTTTGAAAGGAAAGATTTCTTTAACATTTTTGAGACTTAGGGTATGATTTATTACTACTTTTGGCTGTTACATGGTATTTTTTTCAATCAGAACATGTATAGTTGTTGTATGTGACGGTAATTAAAATGAAGAAAATACAAATTTAAGAAAATGGCAAGCATTTACAAAAAAATCACCATTTCACGCAACATTTCTGTAAAATGTGGATTAAAAGAGTAGTTTTATTTCCAATTTTTCAAAAACAATTCTCGTCAAGTAGAAGGTACCGACATTATCAATGTTTCTACCAAGTTCCAACTCAATTGGCTTAATAGTTTTTGAGTAATCCTGCGCGCCAATTTCGATAATGCAGTTTTGAGGGAAACGCGTTTGAAGTTCACGCCCGCTCCGAATCCGAGCGGTGAGGCACAGCATTGACGGGCTGTAACGTTTGAAGTTTTTCGAATTTCGCTTGGAAACTTTAGGAAAACATTCGACATATATAGTTGTATCGTTTACAGAAAAAAAAAGAAAACGATTTTTTGATCGTTGTAAATGTATATCCCGCCTTAAGGGGCCAGTCCACTTTGGAGCCACGAAAAAAGGCTATTTTCGTGATTTTTTAAAAGGATTTTATAACAGATATTAATATAAAAGTTGTTGGGCTTGATAAATAAAGTCTTGAAATACACTTAAAAAAAATTTAATTCATTTTTATTCATTTTTAAGTACAAAAACTATAGTTTAACGTAACGCCTCAAAAATAGGTGGGCTAGGTAGTTCCATCACGTGTCAACGGCTTGTCTGAAACAAAAAATCAAAGTCCAATAGATACAGTATGACACCAGCTACAAAATGACCCTCGGATATAAAGTTTTTTTCGAAAAATAAAAAAATGGCAGATGAAAAACGAAAAAAGTAAAAAAAAACGCGTTTTTCGGAGTTTTTCGCAAAAAAAGAGTAAAAATAAAAATTTTAAAACCATCGAGGGTCATCTTGTTGCGAATCATGTTTACAATATGTGGTTTAAATTTCAAGAGAATCGGTTTATTAGTTTTAGAGATACGATGGAGCTAGATTTTGAAAACGTTGTTTCGGGAAAAACGCGTTTGAAGTTCATACTATGAAAAACTCTTACCTAAACTCAATCGGCAATTCCTGCACCGTACAAAATCCCTTCAGATTGCTCATCATCGTCGATTTCTTCAAGTCCTGCTTGCTTTCGACTGTTTGAAATTTTCAAAGTGGACTGCCCCCTCAACCCAAAATCGATTTTCGTTATCCATGACATTGTTTTCAATCTCCCACATATATATCCTCTCGCATTGACATTTCTCAGGCATGCAAGGCAATGAAGAATCTGAATAAAAATTCACATTAAAAAAAAGCCAAAACTACCAACTGAGAAGACAAAATCCTGAAAGTGTGCCATCTAATAAAATCAATTACTAATTATACAGAAAGTCGAGCAAAATTAAATAAAACATCAACATCAACGTAGCCATCTGGGAAACGTCATCTCCCATCAAGTTCACGAAAAACTCAGACCATCCACTCCAAATGTACTCCAACTTTACTCCAACCCTTTGCAGATCGCTGATGGGAAATTCGGGACAAAAAAAAATCGCAAAGAATTTTGACCCAACGAGATCGCTCCCTGCACACAGCCTCGTACTGACCGTTCCTGAAACGCACTAACCAGATCTCCAAAATGTCAAAAGGGAAAAGTTCCTCTGAACGGAGATTGACGACAGTGCTGACCGACGTTACCGCAACTGCCACCCACGCATTCCATTTCAACCACACAGTTACCTTTCATTTTCTCTACCCTTTCGCCGAGTGAAATCCGCAACGAGATCCACAAACCATCAAGGTTTGACTCAACCGAAGTTGAAATAATCCTTATTGCGAAACCGCGCTCTCCTCTCCCCGTCTGCTGCTCCATCCCATTTACATTCTTTCTGCATCATATATCGTCCGCGTATGTGGAATTTAATCTTCCGTGGTCGCTTATCGTTGAAGGCTGCTGGCTCTTCGCAGAGTACGATGAAGGGATGGGCTCCGGTGGAAAGGGGCAGAAGAGGCTTACGTAACGTGTGCGGGATCGCCCGCAGGTAAAAGCGTGCACGCGGGTATGTGACAGGTGCGTAGAGAGTATAGAAGTTCCGAGTAGATCCTACGCGAAGCTCGAGGGCATACGCGGAAAGCTCGCGAGAGTTGGACGGACGATATGATGTTGGCCTGTGCATGTGCGTCTGTGCTGGATTTGAAGTTGAGTGCAGCATATGGAAAAAGGACACTTTGAAGACGCACATCAATGCAATATTGGCTATCAGCCTCCCTGGGCTGTTTTGAGGCCGGTCCTTGAATTTTCTTCAAACAGGAAGATCCCCGAAATGATCTCTGTGTGAACATGTTCACATTAATCTCGAATCGATGTTGAATACATTGCGGTTCGCTTAATGTTGAGTGAGCTACTATGGGGGGCTACTATGGGGGGCTACTATGGAGGAGCTACTATGGAGGCGGTCCTCGAAGTCGAATGTCTTCAAAATCACCTTTCCGCATATGTACGAAGGTGCGTGAACGTACCGGAGGAGTCGTATGGGATGCTGCGGGGAGCAGAGAGGCTGGTGGGGGTTGAGTCACTGCCGCAACTCTTGATTCTCTTTGAACGACGGAAGCTGCCCGCAACACCTGACTGACTCGACAGACGCATATATGGCAGGTTCACCAGCAGCAGGCAACGGAAGCCCAAAGCTTTCCTCTCGCGCTCCTCGTCCCCCCCCCCCCCTCTCTCTCTCTCTCTCTCTCTCTCTCTCTCTCTCCCTCTCTCTTTCAAAGCTCATCCCGTAGAGCCTGATGGTAGAGGCATCGCGAGCCTTGGAAAGAGGGCCCGGAGGGGTCGAGCTCTCTCTCTCTCTCTCTCTCTCGCGAGAGGGAAAGATTAATAATATACGGAAGCCAAAGCCACGTTGCCACCCACTGCTAGCCACCCTCTGGCCTCTCCTTCCCTCCTTCGTCCCCCCTTGACAAGCTTTACTCTGCCTCTCTTCTGTTGCCAACAGTTAATCGATATAATACTTCGGTATAACACGCGTATATATATTTATATCTATATGTACACATCGTGGCAGCTGCCGCTCGCCGAGCAAAAGCAACCAGTACTTCTCTCTGCATGTATATCTCGCTTTGTTGTACCGCCCCGTGCACTCACACACACGTAGGTACGTCTAAGGAAGACACAGTACAGGTTCGCGTATGCATGACCCGCAGCTTATGTGCGTTGGGTTGCCTGTGCGTTGCGAGTGTTTGCATGCACGCGCGTGTGTGTGTTGTTCTTTTTTGTTCTAGTGCTGGGTGTATAGCGGCGAGGAGGGAGAGGGAGGAGGAGGATAGTGGCACAGACTTAAGGTCGCCTTTTTACGCGCG
The DNA here is from genome assembly GCA_963210295.1 of Ophion ellenae. Lineage (NCBI taxonomy): Eukaryota > Metazoa > Arthropoda > Insecta > Hymenoptera > Ichneumonidae > Ophion > Ophion ellenae. Next base: position 23,053,504 of record OY723391.1, on the reverse strand, counting down.
TGGAGGTGCGCATCCGCACGGCCCTCCATAGGGGGTCGTAGGGAACGCTGCCCTCGCCGCTTCGCGATGCATCGTATACTTCGTATACCCCACGTGTGTGTGTGTGTGTGTGTGTGTGTGTGTGTTTGCGCAGACACACGCGGACGCGCACCTGTGCGGGGATCTCTACAGGTACCTGCCTATGTTTGTCGATGCTTACGCGCTACCTGTGCTGAATAGGGTGATGGTCATCGAGCAGGCACACGCAAACGCAACATCTGTACTGGAAGTGTGAGATTTCGGAAGGAACTGATGAACCTGTTGTTCTTTCGGGTATGCACCCTTTTTCGGATTGAGGAGATACGAAATATTGTGAGCCTCCTCCTGGGGAAGTCGTATGTGTGTATATATATCATACATGTATGTGCCGTGCAGAAATTGTCGTAGGTATCCAGTTGAATTCCCATATATTGGATCCCTATCAGGAAGTGGGAACCAGTATGGGGTGACCCATTGGATCCCTGTCAGGAAGTGGGAACAAGTATGGGCTGACTCATTGGATCCCTGTCAGGAAGTGGCAACACGTATGGGATGACCCATTGGATGACTATCAGGAAGTGGGAACAAGTATGTGATGACCCATTGGATCCTTTTCAGGAAGTGGGAACACGTATGGGATCACCGATTGGATCCCTATCAGGAAGTGGAAACAAGTATGGGATGACCCATTGGATCTCTATCAGGAAGTGGAAACAAGTATGGGATGACTCATTGGATCCCTGTCAGGAAGTGGAAACAAGTATGGGATGACTCATTGGATGACTATCAGGAAGTGGAAACAAGTATGGGATGACCCATTAGATCCCTATTAGAAAGTGGAAACAAGTGTGGGATGACCCATTGGATCCCTATCAGGAAGTGGAGACAATTATGGGATAAACCATTGGATCCCTATCAGGAAGTGGAAACAAGTATGGGATGACCCATTGGATCCCTGTGGTAAAACGTCACGCTCGTAAAGTGGATTTTCATCTCGATTCCCCATTAGAATCCAATGTACGGATTCAATTCTAATCCTAAAGGATTCCCACATTATCGTACAGAATCCGATGCGATTCTTGAAGGATCCCATCACATTCTGTACCGTGAATTTTCTAAACAATATATATAGATATACAATATGAGTGGATCTTGAAAAAGTATAAATCTTCCTTTAAAAACGTATAAATCGCTTAAAAAAGGATATCTTAAGGCGGGATATACATTTAGACGGGAAAAAATTAGCAATATTGAGGCATTTTTTAAACTAAGTAATAATTATT
>OY723391.1:23039703-23047203 GCA_963210295.1 Ophion ellenae | reverse complement strand
CTAAAATTGTCCGATTTTCAATTTTAAAAAACCAAAATTTCCGTTATTGCGGTAGTTATACTTGTACGTAAACGTCGTTTTTTTACGAATTTCGTATTTTCTAAGCCCCTGAATATGAGTTAAAAGTTCTCCAAAATTACCCGTTTTTAACACTCACCATATTGTGATTTTCTTTCGAAAAATGAGAACTAAATTCGTATAGATTATAAAACAAACTTTTTATTCAGAGCCTCTATTATATCTCAATACCGTTGTTATTTTTTAAATTATTTTTCAAATAAAAATTTACACGTTATAAGTTCAATGTATGCTTAATAAAATACCTATTGTTTAAAATCCCAAATAAATAATACAGTAGAGGAAAAAATCAGAAAAAAACGATGCTTTTCGGCCCGTAACCGTGGTGTCCTCCCCAAATACCTAGTTTCCATTCACTTTACGAACACGTGTATAAAATCTGCAACCAATGCCCCAACATTTACCCAAGCCACTCATTTTTCATTTTACTCGTACATCGATACAGTTACGTCATTTTTATTCTCATGATGTTTATACTGAAAAAAAAACGTTGAATCTCGATATCATTTTTTCCCCTCTTGCCTCCTCATAAAGCGCCACGGGAATTCTTCATTATCATTCATGTACGATACTACACAGAACCAACATTGCCAAAATAGTAAAAATTACGCCTACGCGTAAACATCAACAAAAATTACGAAGGTAAAAGATGACTTCGACTCGCCAATCCCCTTATGGGGTAATTTCGGGGAGTATCCTTTTCTGGACACTTCAAAAAATCGTATCGCATATTGTTATAGTGTGAACTTTCAAGAATATTTCAAGACCAACTGGACCCTGAAATTCTAAAAATTGACGAAAATATACCTATTGTAACTTTCACACTATTGACTTGAATTTGCACAGTTAGCGTTCAAACAGTAGTCATTTTGGATTAACGATCGCATTTTTTTATTGGATGAACCATTTGTCAATAACAATGACTTCAGCATGCTGTTTTTCAAGATAAAAATGAGGTTTTCTTTGGAGAAGCTGTCATTTTTCGTATTTTTTCGAAATTTCGAAAAGTGGACAGTGAACCCATAGCCAGTTGGATATATTCGAAGAAAACGTTTTTTGTTATCCTTTCAGATTACATTTGAGCCTGGTAGAGATCCCGCTGTTTCGGGCCTCGCCGCTGGAGGACTCGAACGCCAACTGCAGCACCCCGAACACTTTGAAAGATTTTCTTCCGAAAAAAATTACATTGTAACCACAAACATGTGTGCAACATGCTGGGAAAAAATTAATTTATTCCAACCAATGTGTTACTAGAAAAAAATGCATCATTCTGACCCTTCAAATTGAGCTTCCAAATCGGGCTTCCCGGATACCCCGTTAAGGTCGGAGCCTGAATTGGAAGGTTCGAAAAATATTTTTTTTTTATTGGTTAAATCGATAGATAAACTATCCAAGAATACATTTACAAAGTTACAGAGGCCATTTATAAATATTTTCGAAGATACAAGGCCAAAAGGAGAGAAGCGATTGATATTTGATATTTATATTTCCTCCTATTGAAAACTTTGAAGCGCCTTTTCTCCAGTTTTCATTTTCACGATTTTTCCAAATTGGCGGGCGTCATGGCAAAAAAACTAAACGACCTATTGAATCAAACCAAAGTTTATTTCTTTCAGTATGAAAATCTCTTCTAAGTGAATAAAAAAAGGCGTCGAAAAAGTCTTTTTGAATCACTTTTATAGCACGGTAAAGTGTTTTTTTAACACATTTTTTTTCAAACCTGAGAAAAGTTATAATTTCACGATTTTTCAGCTTTTTCTTACTTCACCCAGAAGAAAAATATATGACACTTGAAGATTTTATTGGTTTTTTTGTGTCAGTCGAGAATTACGAGCTGCATCTTTCCCGCCGATTGGGGACTGCAGTGGCAAGACGCACATGGAATAGACTGATAAATCTGCAGTCATTTATTGTTTAATGTTGACATTTTTTTAATACATTACAAATATACATGAAAAGATACCTCAATGTTTACGTGGCTCACTAGAGTTTTTCCCTTCTAAAAAAAATTCCCGAAAACGCTTTTTTGGACCTTCTAATTCAGACTCCGGCCTTACGGCCTTAGGCCACAGTAACGGGGATAAAATCATGTGCGAATTCAACCATTTTTTTCGTATGAAAAAATTATTCATCATAAAGTTAATTACACATCTGTTTAGTATGAATATCAAGCTGTTAGAAATTTTTTTTTTTTCGATGTACAAAATGGCCGACTACTCGAAACTTCTCGAAACAGCTTTTTTTTCCAATCGGCGTGACAAATAATTTCAACAATTTTCACTCGATTTCAAATTTAAAAGTCATGTTCCTAATTGCATTTCGCAGAGAAGTACGTACGGAATTTCTGATGAATCGAAAACTTGTCATTTTATGAGCAGTTATAACGAAATTTTTCACTGAAAATTCATATCTTGAGTTCAAATACCTACAATTTTTTAATAAAACAATATTTTTCAAATTCCGTACGTACTTCTCTAGGTATTCTAATGTAGATTGACGAGAATTTTTGTTTTTTTTTGTTCTCGGTAAAAAATTGTGGATGTCGCGGAGCGCCTAAAAAAAAGATAAAAAAAGAAAATATTAGTAGTCGGCCATTTCGTACATCGAAAAAAAATATATTTTTTCTAACATCTTGATATTCATACTAAATAGATGTGTAATTAATTTTCGAGTGAATCACTTTTTCTTACGAAAAAAAATTGTTAAATTCCCACATGATTTTGCACCCGTTACTGTGGCCTTAAAGAAGAAAACGTAAAACTGCAAAAACATACGATCAGGGCAACGAAATTATTCAGCTCCGTAACGGAAAAATTGATAATCGATCAAGCGTGCTCTCACCCAGTGCTATGATTCCTCCGTTTCGTTTTTCTGCTCTCCTCGTTGTTGCTCTCTTGCGATCGCCGCTTCGTCTTGCCAACGGATGAGTAAGGACTGGGTACGAATTTGTTATTCCACCGGGCGCTCGCAGTTCGAAACGAGAACGTGGAAAAATTCAAATGTCATATCGCTCGATGCATTTCGCTCTGGTTGCATGTCGAATAACGCAGCGCGTACATACGTCTACATTCGCATATAAATATATTTATATATATTTATATGTATATATATATATATGTGATATATGCGTTTCGCACTAATTGGCCGTATCGCGCACGCCGTGCGCACGGTCCCACATGGTGCGCCACCCGCCGCGCTTATTATTCCGTGCGATTAGTCGCCTCGATTATGATTCCGTACGAGATACCAAATCCCAATGTTTGCCTCGTCCGATTCGCAGCATCGCGAGTAACGCGCGATGATCGCAGCAGCCTCCGCGGTCCTCTGGATGCGCGTATTTATTTTCCCGCTACGCGATCGAAACGTCACGTGCAGTCGGTCCCAACACACGCTCCGTTTGTATTGTTATGCTATACTTGCGCCTCTCGATGTACGATTCTTTTCTATTCCCTTTTTTTTTTAATCCTTTGGTTCTCCGCGAACGAGCCGCCTCGCTTTTCGAGAACTACAATAATGGAAAAATTGAGTATGATAAAAACGACACGTGAAGTCGACCGATTGGTTTTTCGTCACGTAGAATTCGACGATTTCAAAGCAGCGAGAAGAAGCGAAGCGGATGGCGAGAACGTATTGTAAATATGAATCAATTGAATTGAGAGATTTATTTTGAATTTAACGAATTATCGAATGATTGAATGGTTCAGTTAAATGAACTATTGAATTGGCCGATTGTGAACGAGTTACTGCGAATCGAATGAATTATTGCACGATTGAATTATTCGATTGAACGAATTATTTGGAGATGAAGCAATTGTTCAATTATTTAAATGTTCGATTTAACGAATAATTTGAAATTCGACGAATAATTTTATTATCGAAATATTCGACTGACCGGAATTATATGGAATTCAACGAATAATTGAATGATTGAATTATTCGATTGAACGAGTCACTGCAAATTGAGTAAATTATTAGATTGACCGAATTACTTGCAAATCAACGAATTATTTAATTACTGAAACAGTGGACCGAACGAATTATTTGTGATTCAACGAATAATTTCATTATTGAAACATTCGACTAAAGGAATAATTTGGAATTCAGCGAATAATTTAATCATTGAAATATTCGATCGAACGAGTTATTTTTAATTCAATTCATTATTGATTTATCGAACTATTCGCATTCAACCAATGATTCAATTATTGAAACATTCGACTGAACGAATTATTTCAAATTCAGTTAATTATTTTATTATCGAAATATTCCCTTGAACGTATTAGTTGGCATTCGACCAGTTCATGAACGATGGAATTATTCGATTCAAAAAATTATTACGAATTCCACGAATTATTGATTAAATTAATTATTAAATTGAACGATTTTTTATTAATTCAGCGAATTATTTAATTATTAGATCAATCGCGTTATTTCATTATTTAATTAAACGAAGTATTTCATTACGATTCGTCGATTGCAGGATCGCGAAATTTCGGCGTCGATCTATTCGATTCGCTTGTTTTTGAATATATTTTGATAGCTTTTTCGCAGTTGAAGGAGCAATGGGAGATTGCGTGAAACACGAGTAGCGAGTCAGCGGAGCTGCGACGCGATGTACGCGGACCCGTCACGCTCGAACGGCTGCTCGCGGCCGACTGAACGTCTGCAGGCTCGCAAGAGGGAACACCGAGACGCACGCGGGCGAGACATTAGCGGGAGGGACGACCGAGCAAAGGGAGGTTTGGGCCCAACACATTGTGCGATATGTGACGCCCGCGCACGGAATCGTCCTTTTTTACGCTCTCTTCTCTTCCGCTCCCTTCGCCCTTTCTCTCTCTCTCTCTCTCTCTCTCTCTCTCTCTCTCTCTCTCTCTCTCTCTCTCTCTCTCTCTCTCTCTCTCTCTCTCTCTCTCTCTCTCTCTCTCTCTCTCCTCCCCCCTTCCTTTACCGTCTTCGCCTTCAGGACGGGTGCATTTCCTGCTCTTCCTCCCTTGAGGGGATAAAGGGACACCACGAACTAACGATAATAGCAATTCCTCTTCGTGCTGAACAAACGCTCAACCCTTATCATCACAACCACTCGCTAGCCCAAACAAACCCGTGGCAAAAATCCCCAAACACGGTAAAGCCTCCAATGTAATATTCCAACACACATTTTTAATACTTTCCTTTCATAAAGGGGACTGTGGCGGGTAAAAAAATCGATTTTTCGCATTTTCTCAAAGAATACATATTCAGACTATGGGAAAAAAAATGCAAGTTAAAATATTGAAAGATGACCAAGTTACAAGGAATCATAACTCTAGCTATAAGTGTCCGATTTTCGATTTAAGAATACCAAAGTTTCCGTAATTGCAGTAGCTATCGTTGTACGGAGTCGCTTTTTTTAATTTAGTATTTTTTAAACTCCCGAATATAAGTAAAAATTTCGCCAAAATTACACTTTTTTTCTAACAGCCGTAATTTTGTGCATTTTTTTTTCTCGAAAAACGCCTTCGTCCAACGAGAACTACATTTATGTAGATTATAAAACTTTCTTTATTTTTATTTTTCGGACCAACCATTGTCAATTTGTCGATCGAGCCGCTGGACTATATTATTTATACAGAGGGATTATTATACCTGAATAACGTTGTTAGATTTCATCTTTTTTAAATGCAAATTTACGCGAAATAAGTTCAATGCATGCTTAAATATGATACATGGGGTGTAGTTCCGAAAAGGACGTACCTCCGGTTAATTTGGAATGTCGTGTACCCATGCATTTGTACCCGCTGATTACGAACATGATAGTGAAAATACCAGCAAATTTAATTTTCAAGTTCAAAACTCAAAAAAACTGGTTTTTTTCTACTTTATTTTAATAATAATGTTGATCTTAGAGAAAAATGTTTCCCACAAAAGTTGTAATTTATAAAAAGATTGATCTTTTATGTTCTACACAGTTTTTGTCTAAATGCAGGCAGTATTACGATATCTGTGGCCCCTAATTCTGACCACGCAGTCTTCATATTTGACCCAAAATAAGACTTTTTTCAAGAGTGGTAAAAATCGAAATTCGAACCTTAAGGGGGTGAAACGGAGGTTTCAAAGTTTATATGAGACAACATATTTTTTGGTCAGATTTGCTCGAAACTCCGTATAAATACACTCCAATACAAATAATTACACATGTATTTGTTTGGTATATTTATGCCAACTGAAACAAACACAGTTAAGGGGCTAAAAAAGTACTACTTGACTGTCTACACGCACCAAACACAGAGGAAAACATCTAGTGTTCTATATCAAATCAATTTAGTAAGTTTCAAGTAAATCTGGTTAAAAAATATGTTTTCTCTTATCAACGTTAACACTCCCGTTTAACCCCCTTAAAGGTTAAACTTCATAAATTGTTGAAATACGTGTTTAATTATTTGTATTTTAGTGTATTTATGCCAAGTTTCAAGTAAATCTGACAAAAAAATATGTTGTCTCATACAAACTTTTACCCTCCCGTTTAACTCTCTTAAGAGTCCACTTTTAGGAAATGCAGAAATACGTGTTCAATTATTTGTATTGTAGAGTATTTACACCAAGTTTCAAGCAAATCTGTCAAAAAAAATATGATGTCCCATACAAACTTTAAAACCCCTGTATCAACCCCTTAAGGATCGAATTTCGATTTTTACCACTCCAAAAAGTCTTATTTTGGGTCACATATGATGGCTGCGTGGTCATAATTAGGGGCCACAGATACCGTAATATCCCCCAATGATGCAATCACCCTTCTGGGAAGCTGAATTTCAGAGGATTTGACGAAAAAATATAATGTTTAACAACGTTCCAAGCTCCCGTTTATCACGTTACAAATCGTGTTTCAATGAACTACCTAACTCTTTGAAAATTACTTGTTTTCTAGAATGTTTACGCCGAATTCTAAAGAAATCTACCCAAAAAATACTCCGCCTCATTAAAAATTTAAAACCTCTGTTTCACCCCCTTAAAAGCCGAATTCCGATTTTTTGTATTCTTGAAAAAAGTCTTATTTTAGGCCAAATATAAAGACTGCATGGCCAAAAATTGGGACCACAGATATCGTAATATCCCCTAAATGCATTCTGTTTCGAGAAAAATGGGACAATACTCCAATAAGTACATTTTGCTAAACTCCATTGGCTCCGATATTATCTACTCACGCACCTTACGGAGAGAAGGTTGGAGTTTGTTTGGTGTGTATTGTTTAGGTGCGCGTATAGTGGTAAGGGGTTACGTGGGTTTCGAAATTTCAAAAAATACATTTTTCAAATTTTATTTTCCAATAGCACAATGTGTCTAGAATATCCTCCCAAAGTCTTAAGTCAATAGGAGTAAAAGTCTAGGAGAGAGAGAGAGCCTTTGGGAATTCCCCCCGTTGGGAAAGACCGGCCGGGAGCGATGCAG
>OY723391.1:22894703-23034703 GCA_963210295.1 Ophion ellenae | reverse complement strand
TGAAGTTTAAATAATAGAAAAACATTGTATCTCATACTCATATGATTGTCAATAAAAGTGATTATTTTAATGTGTACATTGAATTGATTATCAACGTCCATATGATAAATAGAAGAAAGTTTACGATCCTTTTTTTATTTCCACTCTCTCTCTCTCTCTCTGTCTCCGTCTGGTCTCCTTACTCTGTCTCTCTCTTTCCCTCAGTCCACCATTGACGATTTTTCTCGATCGCCTCTGATCATTATTGAGCACGTTTTATTAGCCAAACGATGATCGGCGATGTACCTATATGTCGAAGATCGCGGTTCAAAACAGTAGTTCCGGTGTTCTCTCTCAGATAAGCATCGACAAATTTGGGTAAAGGAAAACTTTGTGTCGTCGCGCGCACAATGAGCCACCTGCTTCTGGCAGCCTGCGCGCGAGAATGGGCGTTCTGCCGAGAGAGCGTACACCCGTCACCGAGCTAACAAAAAGTAAACGTATTACGCGCGAATAATACATGCGCGAACATTTGCCCGAAACTCTCGCGTCTGTGTGCTCGAGCACGAAAAAATTATTAACTAGGTTCACTCACCGATCGTACGAAGATGCATCAAAGTGCCACGCGTAATGCACGACCACATTCTCATATTGCGACGTTCATAATTTTACGAAAAAAAGTGACGAAATTAGCACACAACCTCAAAATATACGAGCAAAAACTGTCGGTTCGAATGGCGAAATTGTACAAGAACTTGAGTAGCGCCCTCTGACGGTCCGCGAATGTACGACGATCGTTCTACGCAACTTACGCCACAACCAAGAATAAGGGAACAACGTTTCTTTTTATCGTAACATTAAACATATATTCTATGCCTGTTTCTCACGCTTCGCTGTCATCATCACTACCAGAAAAAAAACCCAACAAACTTTAAATGACACCCGTCCAGAAATTGTCGGAGGGATTTAATTGGATTGCAATACTTGTGCCTACTTCTTGATAGGGATCCAATTGGTCATAGCATTGGATCCCTATACCAAAACGTCACGCTCGTACATTGGATTCTAGTTGAGATTCCCCATTGAAATCCAATGTACAAATCCAATTTGAAACCTACAGGATTCCCACATTATCAAACAGAATCCGATACGATTCTTGACGGATCCCATCGCATTCTGGACATTGAATTTGCTAAACAAAATATATATACATACACGGTAAGTCGATCTTAAAAAAGTATAAAGCGCTTGAAAAAGTATATCTTAAAAATGGATTTGAATCACATCACTGAAAATCCACTGTAATAATCGTTCGTCATTTATTTCACTGCACCTTGACCAGGGGGGTGACACGGTGCTACTTTCCCTATGCTTAGGTCCGGTTCGCATTCTGTCCGCATTCTGTAGTTCCTTTAGCGCTCTGCACGTGGCGCCACTTATCTTCTCATCGAGTACTTGACTTTACTACACCTGTCAGTTGTCAAGGTTTTGAGGTTAGAAAATCGTGTTAAATTTTGTTGTCGAATCATCGTTTTGTTAAGTTTTGTTAACTGTTACTTTGTGCATAATATGGTGTAATTATTTTTACGATTATGCCAACGTGCATTGTACCCGGCTGCGATTCGAGGTACGCTTCGGCTTCGACAAACCTCGAAAAAGTACATTTTTTTACAATACCCCGAGATCCAGAAGCTTTAAAGTTATGGAAAGACGCGGTAAAGCGACCCGACAGTTGTGTGTAAGCAGGCGGAGCGGTGTGCGAAAAACACTTCCGGAAGGACGAGATTCTTTGGAACCGTCAATTCCTCAGTCCCAACGGAGATGTAATTGGCATGGTGAGTTCATTTCGTTGAATCGATTGTTTGATTATTTTGCTTGATTCCCTGTCAGACCCATGCTCACGACATTTATTATAAGATAATTCAATGTTTTCTGACAATGCGTATGCAATAATATTGCACCCGTGTAAACGCCGAACAAAAAAAAAGAAAACCAAGGAAAGAAAAAAGCGTCGAAATTCTGTAAAACTTCAATAAAAACATAAATATTTTTTACGCATTTGTACATATTTTCCTTTTCCTTTCATTCGTATTCAGAAGTGACTACAATCTAAAATCTAATTTTTAACATTTACAATAACGAAATGAATCATTTATTATTCCATTCTTTACTGTTTATTATTATTAGATTATTTATTCCATTAGACTATTTGACATGTTTCTTTGAATGCTTTGAATGCATTTCGGGAGCACTGCGGTGAGAAAATAAGTGTCGCCCCAAGTGATGAAATTTGGCAACACAAAAGACGTGTATTCAGCGAAGCGACTCCAGCGGCCTGTGTCACCCCCTGACGTTGACACAATATCACCACGCGCGTACACGCTCACCGAGCGTGCAGGTTATGTTTTAACCACGGTCTTGCATCAGCCTCCTGTAACCATAAGTTATACATGGCTCTCGTCAAGGAGACTATAGGGAAGGTGTCCAATCTCCGTATTCTGGCGCGTCCGTAAAAGTGGGACAAAATTGGGTTCCGCATAAGCGGCGCTGGGGAAGTTAGTCATTGTATGCTATATATACATGTATGTTTTGGGCATGCGTTGTTATCAGCTGTCTGTGTTGTTATTAGCTGTCACATGGCTAAACATTTTTATTTTCTTAACCTTAATACATTTTATAAATAAATTTCGTGTAGCTGTCGTAGTGCCTTAAGATGTTTCTACATTTAATTCGTAGCGCGATAACCCACCTAATAATGAAAAAAAAATGCCATAACAATTTATATCCGACGTAAATATACATTCCATTCGAATGTGGTCAGGTGGCCGAGATCATAGTGTGTAAAATGTGTAGAAAATGTCAGCGACTGGGACATGCGAGTGTAAATTGCAAGCTCCCATACCACTGCGTCAAGTGTAGTGCTTCACACGAAAGCGGAAAACGCACTTTAAATAACTCATCAGATAAACAGCTTCACTGCTGTGCAATTTGCAATAACCTAGATCACCCAGTCATCATAAGTGATGCCTATACTACAAGGTCATATACAAACGCTCATAAAGTGAGAGATATTAGACAAGAACAACTCATTGAAAGAATTGAAGCGATACACTCGAAAGTCACATCGGAAATATCCTTTGCGTAAGGTATATCACCATCCACAGCGACAGTAGCAACACAAAGATTCGCCAAGCAGTAGTGAGCATCATCCGTAGCATCACAAGACTCGCGCGTGTTTTCGTTGTGCGAATTGCAATAACCCAGTGTGCGATCACCCAGTGAACTATAAGTGATGTCTATACTACAAGTTCATATAGAAACGCTAATAAAGTGACAGACATTAGACTCATCGAAAGAATTGAAGCGATGCACCCGAAAGTCACATCGGAAATATCGTTTGCATAACCTATGGCACCACCCGCAGCGGCAGTAGCAACACAGAAATTCGCTACGTAGTAGCGAGCATCATCCGCAGCATCACCTGACTCACCGCTACCATGAGCCATCATTTTACATTTTACATTTATTAAAATAATATCAAGACTTAAAAATGCTGATAACAACAGTCCAAAGTCTACAATCTAACTACTACTGAGATGCGTTTGTTTGTTAAGCTTAATTTTACGCACACTATTTAAAAAACGGTATGGCACCGCGCGAGGTACTGCTTTCGTTCTCTCCTCGTAAAGTTCTTTTATAACTGAATTTTTTTTTATTAAAATTAATTGTTACACCTTTTATCGGTAAATTGCTTTGATTATCGATTGCATTTGTTATAAGAATCATAATAACGCAAATAAAAATAGTAATAATTCCTAAAAGCTATTAACGTTAATGTGTTAATTGATGGTTGATGGTTTTTCGCAACTACCCAAAAATGGCCCCTAAGCGGCCCACTCGCCGCCTATCAAATACGACCGTCGTTTCAAGACCTCTACGTAAGACCGTGGTTTTAACACGCCGATTTCTTTCTCGTGACTTTTCACACATTTTCGATTCGAACGTGGTGAGAATTCTCGTCCATCAGGTAATAGTGCACAATCCAATTGGATCCGAATGAGGACTCCCTAAGTGCGGTATTCCTAACAAATCCCTCAAGAGATGTGGGTGCATCTTGGGACTACCCAACAAATTTGTGCACGAGCTCACGAAAGGATATTTTTTTCGAAGATCCAACAAATTCCGGTTACAAATTTCAAATAAAAATGCTCAAACGGCGTCAGCGTGGAAACAGCGCTGAATAGTCTCGGATTCCAATGTGGTCTTCCTAGGTGCGCCATCCCTATAAAATCCCAATAGGCATGTCCTAGGATCTGGGGACTCGCCAACGAATTTCTGCACAGGCATACTGGCTGTCCATTTCTCGCTCTGCCGTCACCGCCATCATCACTGTTTCTTTCCATTTAATCATTATATAAATTACAATTTCAGTTAACAAAATAAGCTACTTAGCGATGAAATAAATCTACGTACGATAAACGCTTATCCACGTCAGATTGGACTTCTTCAAGGCGTTCATTGGTCGTACGCTTTTCCCAAAAGTGATCATTCCAATAAGAATGACACGATCCGTCACATCCTGATCGTGTTATTCAGATCGGCGATCGGACGAATACTTTTTATGCCTCGTTTTACACACACACAAATGGATTGCTGTGTGATTAGCGATCAACACGAGAATCGTTGCGGCTTTTCGGCAAGCGAGAGGTCTACCGCAGTCTCTGCGACCAAAGCGCTTTAATCGTGCTCCGAACGAGAATGCGTTATTCGAAGTATACACATGCAAACGCATATATATATATATATATATATATATATATATATATATATATATATATATATATATATATATATATATATATATATATATATATATATATATATATCCATAAACACGATATGTATGTACTCCTCTCAGTTTGGCAGAATATGTCGAGGGCGGGAGGGGGGGGGGGGGTGGTAGTGGTATAACGAACGTCAATTGCACGACAATCGATTATATTTCGCGGTGTTCGACGTGCAGCCGCGTGTAATTTACGAGTTATCTGGGAGGCGCATCGAGCACCACCGGCGGCTTCGTTCTCTCGTGATGGCACTTTATCTCTATATTCTATACATCTCAACTCTCCTAGCCTAGTACGGCACAACGCATGCAAGCTTCGTACACGAGCTATGTACATTCCTACATCTGATTATATATATATATATATATATATATATATATATATATATATATATATATATATATGCATGTATGTGATGACGATGTAATTTCGGAGGAGTGTGAAAATTACACTGTTGAAAGGATTGGAATTGACGCCGAGCATTCCTCTTCTCTCTTCCCAGGATCGCCCAGAGAGGAGAAAAGAGAGATTTCGATAACTCAATACACTGATATTTAAGCACGTACGACACACTTCATATTGCTGCACCACTTATACGTTTGTTGATCTAGGCCTGTATATGTTTGTGGGAAAGGGAGGGGGCGGGGGTGTTGGCGCATGTAGGATATTACACACACACATATATATATATATATATATCAAAGTTCAATACGTACGATCCACATAACAGTACGGAGCATGTCAATAACAGGAAGTGGTGGATGCCAATAGCACGAAATCACTTTCATAAGAGCTGTGCGGTGTTTGAAACGGGACAGAAAGAGAGAGCGCGAGAGAGAGAGAGAGAGAGAGAGAGAGAGAGAGAGAGAGAGAGAGAGGTATGCCGATATCGAACGAAGGAAAAGCGAGAGTGTCCGCGAATTCTAAACTCGAGTTGCTCAAAAAGTTCCCTCGGTTCTGGACTTCTGGCTCTCAGAATTTGGATTTGGCGATGAGCATGTACAGCAATATACAGGGTGAAGCACATAAAGTGTTACAGAGCAAAAGTACTCAAACTATTGATCATATCCAAAAATGTTTCAGACAAAAGTTTGAGTGTTCGAGAAGGCCGTCATACAGGACCACCCTATTTTTTTTATCGGTGGAGGCGCTGAAACTACCTCAAGGTCAACTGCACTTTTTTTCAGTGGAATGGTAAATTTTTTTCAACCATCTTGTGGAGCACCTCAAGCCGCATGAAAAACATCAGGGCGGCAAAGTCGTTCAAGGTCATTCAAGGTCACCTATCAAAATAAAATACAAATCTAAATGTCTCGAATCACTACCAAATATTTGGTAGCGATCCGAGATATTTAGATCTGTATCATCGATACTGAACTTGAATGACCTTGAACGACTTTGACCCCTGATATTTTTTATGCGGCTGAGATGCTCCACAAGATGGTTGAAAAAATGTACCATTTCTTTTAAAAAAGTGGAGTTGACCTTGAATTAGCTTCAGCGCCTCCAGCGATAAAAAAAAATTGGGTGGTCCAGTATAACGGCCTTTTCAAACATTGAAACTTTTGTCTGAAACATTTTTGGATATGATCAATAGTTTGAGTGCTATTGCTCTATAACGCTTTATATGCCTCACCCTATATATTGCGAGTACAAATAAGTCTCCGCCGTTTTTTTATTAAAAAGTGGGCATTTGTTGTGAAAGGACGGTACTTTATGTTTTGTTCAAAGTATTGTCCATCGCTAGCCACTACTTTTTCCCGTCTTTCT
This sequence comes from Ophion ellenae, assembly GCA_963210295.1. Classification (NCBI taxonomy): domain Eukaryota; kingdom Metazoa; phylum Arthropoda; class Insecta; order Hymenoptera; family Ichneumonidae; genus Ophion; species Ophion ellenae. The sequence continues at coordinate 23,028,110 of OY723391.1, read as the reverse complement.
GGCAGCATATGGATACCGTGTCGGAAGAACGCTTCATCTTTTGAGGCCATCCACAAATCGACCCAATTTTTGGTATCTTCACATGATGTGAAGTGCTGCTCAGGCGGGCCGTGCGTCATCGATCGAAATAAATGATGTTCAGAGCAATGTCTGGTGAATACGGCAGGTGGGGTAAAAGTTCCCAATTGAGTGATTCTTAATTTTGTCGTGTTTGGAGTAGTTGTGGGCGTGTTTTTCCTTGAGTGCTGGGCTCAATCTCTTCAATTTTGTTCGGTAAAGAGCGCCAGTAATGATTTCGTTCGGTTTGAGCAACTCATACTACACGACACCAAGCTGATCCCACCAAATACACAACATGAGGTTTTCCATGAATATTCGGCTTGGCTGTCGATATTGAAGCATGGCCAGGTGGTCCCCACGATTTCCTTGCTTTTGAATCATTCCCAACGATTTTAAACGATGTGAAATTGCTTGTTGAGTCACTCCTAATGTTAGTGCAAGTTCTTCTTGCGTTTGGCACGAATCTCCCTCCAATAATGCTTCCAATTCCGCGTCTTCGTACACTTTCGGCCTTCCGCTACGTTCTTTGTCTTCGACGTCAAACTCACCGTTCTTAAACTTTTGAAACCACTCACGACAACTTCTCTCACTTAAAGCAGCCTCACCATCTGCTTCTACAAGCAATCGATGTGCCTCAGCTGCAGATTTCTTCAAATTAAAGAAGTACATCACAAGTTCCCGCAGATGACGCTTATTCGGCTCAAAACTCGACATTTTCGCACGAAAAGAATTATGTGATGCTCGTACAAAATCGCTAATATTTCAAGGTTATGGTCTTGCCAGATGTCCAACCTTACGATATGACGTTTCACATCTGACCATTTCAACCATGACCTCCGGGTGGGGCCATCTTTTGTCAAACGGCCGAGACTTATTTGTACTCCAATATATACACACACACACACACACACACACACACACACACACACACACACACACACACACACACACACACACACACACACACACACACACACACACACACACACACACACACACACACATACTTGTCAGAGAGTGACGTAAGATGAATTTTAACTCTTTACTTTTTACTATGTAACTAACTGTTGAGTTTAATTTCCTCAAACAATATTATCGGGTGGAAAAAAGTGTATACCGAATTTGAGCTCTCTAACGCAAGTCTGGAGTAACTGCATCAATTTTTGCTCTATTTGATTAACACGGCAAGTATGCCCTTCCTGTTCAAATTCAAAGGGATCGAAGAGTAATTAATGTCTCAGCTGCGATTGAATATTTTTAAAGATAAGCCGCACGGTTTTGACTAGCTTTTTTTTGTTTATCTCAATTTCGTTGTTTGTTCCTTATTCACAGGCATTTTAACAACGAGTGTGTTCGCATTGAAAGGAAAGACTTTTTAAAATAAATGTAATTTATGTTATAATAATGGTATAAAGATTAAAAGAGCTTCTTAAGGGGTCTGCATGAACTTGAAATTACGAAAAAACAATTTTTATTGCATAATTTTATTGGATAAGATTTTAACATTAATTTACAGCGAAGATTTTGGAAACATTCAATAACTTGACCGAATTATGACGATTTTTGTGAATAGTCAGACGCCCACTGTGCTACGGCAAATAGCCCGTTGCAATTTACACTTTATTTTGGGTTTTTTCTCAAAATTTCGCTTTATGCAAGGGTGTAAGTCGTATCTCAAAATCTATTGGTCCGATTCACTTTAAATTCGGACAGGACATAATTTATCACATTTTTCATCGTATGACGGGATGATTTTTAAATATTTTTATTAATTTATTCGGCGTTAATAACAAATCATGAAAATTGTTTTTTTGTCTAAAATCGAATTTTTCAATTCCACAGGCTTCCATTTTCGTAATATTCAGAATTTCCAAAAAGTATCCGGTCATACGAAAGTTTTATTGTCATACTAAAAGTGCATCTTTATTTTTATTTCAGATCAGCCTAGTTATCAGAACCATCTACACCGATTGGCCATGCAGCAGCAGCGACACCTCGTTTAAATAATAATAACTGCATTATTTATCAACACTGTTCAATAAAAAAAACAACTGGAACTTGGCAAGCCTCTGTATTAATTCTGTGTAAAATCCTGACTGCTCCAACTAAATTCTCTCATCAGAAGAAAAAAAATCGTAAACCGTCCTGTCTTTTGGTCCCCTACTTACGCAGACCCGTCAAAGCTGCAAGCTGTAGGAATCTTCGACCGCATTTGCGAAATTTTAATTAGTTCTTGAGTTCTTCAAGTGTGAACGCAAAGTTCGACTTTTCCAGATAAATCGAATGGGAGAAAAACGAGTCAGCGCTACCACTTATACTCGAGTTGGCGAGCTCCATTTGGTTTTCTTTTTCATACCTGATAATACTGTTTGAGGGCATAAGCGCTACATTTTTCCTCCACTAACGATCGTTCGCTCGGGTTCCGAGCCACAATTTATCGGTACATCGTGAGGTGGTAGTTTTGACATTTCAAGTTTCGTGGTGTCTTGATAAAAATCTACGGATATCACTCAAAGTGCAACTATTTCATGGCATTGAAAATGTAATCAGACTTTTCGGGTAATAAACAAACAGATACATGTAAATAATATGAGTCAGTTTTTATTATTTTTCAAAGACCATTGATACATTGAGGCATATAATTGGGTTGGTTTTTGTTTTGTTTGGTTTTGTTCGAATAACAATTGTTATATAGTTTTTGTAACGTAATTGTTAAATAAGTTGTAACATAATTAAAAAATTATGTTACATAATTGTAAATTATGTTACATAACGTACAATTATGTTGCAACTCCCCACTCATATTACAATTGAGTGGGGAGAGGACATTTTTCAACCAATCACATGCATTCAGCATGTCTCAGCTCCCCCCACTCTACTACAACACAATGGCAGTGGAGTGGGGGTAGCGTTAGTTTCGTGTGACATACAGCTAACTCAGACCCCCATACCCAGCCTACCTCAACAAGCATATACAGTTTTAAGGGCACTTTAAATTTAAAAAAAAATGAGGACCAAATACAGAAGCGTTCATTTCTTCACTGTCCTTTTTTCAAAGTGAATTCTAACTCTGTTTGAAAATGTATTGTCATTCGCGTACAGTATAGGGTGCGATAGCTTTGATTTCGAATTGCGATTAGGACTCGAGAAAGCAGGACCGACGGGTGAAGTGGATGAAGAAGGAAGAGCAAAAGGTCTTGCATCAAAGCAACTCTTTGATGCAACGGCGATTCCTCGGGACGAGTAGGCGAGCATCATTGGCCCATTTTTATCAAGGCTTACGCGGTGCAAAAGTCCGGAGTCTGACCGTACATGCCACCCTCGATTTTCCCTCTCGCTGTTAAGGCTGATTCGAATAGAATGTCAGAGCCAGGAGGTGGTTGATGCCAATAGCAGAACCGCCAACGTTGTACTTTAGCTCAACCTCTCTTCACTCTCTCCCGCTCTCTCTCTCTTTCTCTCTATCTAACTCTTATTCTCTTTTTCTCTATGCATTATTACCACATCCACCAATGATGATTGCGGCGCAATCGTACCTTTTTATACACGCGCTCCTCTACGCCCTAGAAATTTTCTCATCTACCCAAAAAAAAGGAACGGAGTATACAAAAAATCTGACGCCATTGCGAAAAATCGACAGACGGAAGAGAGAAAAAGAAAAAAATATTTTCTTCTCCTTCAAATTGGATTGAAGTGCCCAACAATTCCACCTCGTGCATTCAAGGCTTTTTTCTTTTTCAATTTTTCACGTAGCAACGTCAATGCTCCAATGCATGATATTACTAGTGCACGATATTACTATGAGCTAGTTTCCCAAACAATTGCTCGATTCTTCAATAAAGTAAACGTCCAAACGTTCCCTCCGGCAAACAAACCCAAACGACAACCGTTTGCAAAAAGGACCCGTAAATCTCAACGACTATATACACACACGTGCGCGCTCTACAGACGAATCTCCATAAAAACCTCAACGCATATACCCGGACGATTAAAATATATATTAGATTTTGTAATATTCCTGCCAAACTCGAAGGACTTTGATAAATACGAAGCTGCAGAAGTTTGGTAGTAATTTCGCGGGATACACGGCACTTGAGCACATCATAACGAGTTCACCAACCGATTTTCTCTTTGGTGTGCTTATCGCTGCGTTCTCTCTCTCTCTCTCTCTCTCTCTCTCTCTCTCTCTCTCTTTTGAATCTCGTTCTCTCTTACGCGAAATAACGCGTCAAGCTCCGGACTATGCGGAATGCCAATAGCAGCGTACAAGCTTCATCCACTTTTCTGCTCTCTCTTGCCTCTCGCAACGCGAATTCAAGGAAATATTTCCGCGTCCGCGAAAGTTTTAGCGTTTTGCTTTATAAGCGCATGCATCAAGCGCTATGCTTGCAATCTCTGATGTTTCGTATTTAGAATTTTCCCGTTTCAACTATATACAGGGTGGACCATTTAACGTGACCACCCCAAATATTTCCGTTGCCTTTAAAGTGACGAAAAAAAGGTCAGAAGGTAATTTGATCGATCTCGAAGGTCTGAGACAAAGGTGAAAAATTCATTTTTGCCAAGATCATCGTTTTTGCGTTCTCAAGGTCATCAATGGTTTTTCAAATGGGAACATGTTTGTTTTCTGAAGACGTTGTAGCTGATATTCGGATGAATGCAACGACCTATGATGTCATGACCTTGAAATGATTTTTCACCAAAATACACGTTCCAAAACCAAAATATTTCACCAAAATATTTTGGTAAAAAATCATTTCAAGATCATGATATCATAAGTTGTTGAATTCGTCTGAATATCAACTACAACGTCTTAATAAAAAAATTAACAAGTTCCCATTTGAAAAATCATTGATGATCTTGGGAACGTAAAAACTATGACCTTGACAAAAATGTATTTTTCACCACTGTATCAGCCCTTCGAAATAGATAAAATTACCCCCCGACATTTTGTTCGTTACTCTCAAGGCAACGGAGATATTTGGGGTGGTCACGTTAAACGGTCCACCCTGTATATATATACAGGGTGTCCCGTTATGAATGGATAATCCTGCAACTGTCGATAGGTCAGATCATGTCTTACTACATGCTGGAATTTCAGTTCAGTGAAAATTCCACGGTTTTCGACATTTAGAGCTTTGTGTTATTTTTTTAAAATCATCTGCTTCTGGTTGTTCGCATGCAATTTTTACAAATGATATGAATCGACAACAACTAAGCACCTTTTTTAAGTAATTAGCACGATATGCGTAGTACATTTTTTTTTGCACCGCAGGCTATCAAAGTCAGATGTTCGAATTGGTTTGTATGAAAATTCTGCATATGTTTTTTTTCGTAGTTTTCGTAAGATTCAAGGTTAAAAGGAAGGCTTTTCTAGATAAAACAAACAACCAAGAGTTTTTTTTTAACCGAGTAAAGAAAAGTTATCCTTTGTACAAATGGCATGCCGAAAACCAAAAGCAGATGATTTTTATCTCGAAAACCGTGGGACTTTTACTAAACTGAAATTCCAGCATATAGCACGACATGATATAACCTACCGACGGTTGCAGGGCTCTCCATTCATAACAGGACACCCTGTATATGATACGACCGTGGGGTCCGTATATTTGTTCGTTAATAAAGCGAGAACTACTGAATCAATTTCGATTGACCTTTCACGGAAACATAGCCGGAGGTCTGGAATAGGATTTCAGCTAATTGGCATTACGATATATAGTTAATTGAAATTATAATAAACAAACATAACAAAGAATAATACATACAAAAAACAAACAAGCAGAAGCGAATTTACAAATGGACACACGAACGAAGAAACAAAAATTGACGAATTATCATGACTTCTGCGTAAGTTTTCAATTGTCTTCAATGTTGTTTGAAGTTCGTTGTTATTTTCGATGAGCAGTACATATCACATATGGAGAAAAAAAACTCCAAACCAAAGGCAAAATCAAGGAGTTAGCAACAATTTACAAATAATGAGACCTACTTTCGCCGTGAATCTCTGTCGCTCTCTGTCGATCTCTGAATCGCTGGGTTTAGGGTTTTATTGAATGCAGAGATCTCTATATCTATCCCTATATATTATAAAACTTTTGAATAGAAAATTTCGTAACAGATCGTTTATATTAATTAAATTAATTGGAAGTAAAAGGGGGTATGGGTGAGAGAGAGAGAGAGAAAGAGAGAGATTTAGGTGGGTAAGAACCTCACACAGTGACGTAGTGCGGGCTCTCATTACAAGGAACGTCACTCAAGGGAGGTTTATACTTTTTTTGGACTAAACAATGTTCGATTTTTCACCTAATTTTTATATGAAAAATATTAAATATAGAATGCCGAAATTTGGTATGTTTACTAAGCAGTCTTAATTTAAAATGATAATAACGCCACGTATGTCGGTGGGCCGGCAATGATATTCCATGTTTGCGAAAGTGCACCTACACGCCCTAAATGAGCAATCGTTATGAAATTTGGCAGGCACGTGTACAACGAACGTCTTCACCAGTTGAACCAGAATTATCCAAAAATATTCAAACGTTTTTATTTTATGAACAAAAAACTGCAAATATTTTTGATAAAAACGTAAACGTCACCTTGGCTCGCGAATTTTTTTTTTCAATTTCTTTTTCTTGATTCTAGTTTGACTTATACACGATATTGTACAAAGTAGAAATATGTTTGATTTTTTTGCTTCCAGTCGTTTGAAATATGTTTGATTTTTTTGCTACCGTCAATGGTGTTCGTTATCGTGACATGATAACCGACTTTTTATGGAATGTATTGAACGATATGGACTTGGAAAACATATTCTTTCAACAACATATTGCAATCTGCCACATTGCGGGCGAAATAATTCAGTTATCGCAGACGAAAGTTCATGGTCGTATTATCTCGCGTCGCGGCGATGTGCGGTGTGCACTAAGATCGTGCGATTTGACGCTATTGCGATTCTCCTTCCGGGACTTTCTGGAAGGAAAAGTGTATGCCAATGATCCACAGACCATTCCGGAGCTTAAGGAAGCAATTGGACGCAACATTAATGACTTTAGTCCACAATTATGCCAAAATGTTATTGATAATTTCGTCAAAAGAGTGAACGTTTGCAAACAGGGACGTGGCGAACATTTCTCGGATATTGTGTTTCACACATAACCTCCATGTTTGTACCTCATATTAAAAAAAAATACTCGTACTTTTCAAATAAATAATACGTTTTATTAATAAATTAAAATGTCACGTCATTTCGCCACACCCTTTAGTTTTCAATGCTTTATCACATATATGAGTTTCAACAAAATCGAGGGCGAAAACTTAAGAGACGTTCCTTGTCAGTATCTTATGAAAGATGTTCGACAAACCCACCAAAATATTTGAAAAAATTTCGTACTCAGGGGGCAGTTTTTCCATCGATAGAATTTTAACACAGGCGAAGCCGACGGAACAGCTAGTATATACATTTATAACACCTTTTCCAACTTTATATATACATGAGTGGGTGCGTGGCAAATGTACGAAACGAAGTTTAGCCCCAGAGACTCCGTGCATACATAAGAAAAAAACCCGCGGTACTTTTCATTGCGGTTATTTTGTCGCGGGCGCGCAGCTGGATGAAATGCCCGCTATCGAAGCAATTTCAGATAAGAAAAAAAAGGCACGCAACTGCATAGGAAAGCTTTTGTACGGAAAAAAAATCCACAAGGTGTTCTCGGCTTATGCGTCGTGCTATGCGTCGTGTATCCTAGAGGGGGGTCAATGTGTCGGTCGGAGGGGGGATAGGGAGCGAGGAAAAAAATAAAGGCCAGACACTTTTAGCGGCGCCTGCAGTTCATCCTGCTTGCTCGTCCGCATATACTGTCAACAGAGAAGAAACGCCTTTTATATATATATATATATATATATATATATATATATATATATATATATATATATATATATATATATCCAGAAATGTATTGTCCTCAAACTTAACATAATGCCTTCGAAATCACCTTTAAATTAATGTACGCATATTTATGTAAGAGTTCTTCCAAGGACGTTCCTTTACCACAATCAATGATAGGCTTAAGAAAAATTTAAGCACCGTCTTCAAACATCCAGATGTGCTGGAACCCAACATTTCATAGATATAGCGGGTCAAAATATATTTTCCCCCATATATATATATATATATATATATATATATATATATATATATATATATATATATATATATATATATATATATATATATATATATATATATATATATATATATATTAATGGAATATGTAGAACAGCGACACACACGTCGGTCGGGAGACCAAGAGTATCGAATGGACGAACAGGTGAGCTCGATAAGCTCGAACAGCTGTTTCCGCATTTTACCGACTCCAGTTTGTCTCTTCTCCTGCCCTATGTACATACACCGCGAGCATTGGCACATGCGCTTGTGCCAACATGTGCGACAGTTTTGTGTACACACATACGTGTACATATATATATATATATATATCGAATTCTAGAAGTGGAATGAGCTAAATGCTGGATGTTTGGTTTAATTAAACAATGTGTTATTTTAATGTCGAACAATTCGATAAAGACAAAAAAGAAAAAAATTACCAAAGAAAAGAATATCACGATGTATTCATTCTGCGGTGTTCGTAAGGCCTTACGACGGCCACGTAACGGGTATAAAATCATGTGCGAAATTAACAATTTTTTTTCGTATGAAAAAGTGATTCACTCATCAAATTAATTACACATCCATTTAGTATGAATATCAAGCTGATAGAAAATATATACATTTTTTTTTTCTATACAAAATGGCCGACTACCAATATTTTCTTTGTCATCTTTTTTTAAGCGCTCCGCGGCGTGACATTTAGCATCCACAATTTTTTACCTAGAACAAAAAACAAAAATTTTCGTCAATCTACATTAGAATACCTAGAGAAGTACATACGGAATTGAAAAAATATTGTTTCATTCATAAGTTGTAGGTATTTGAACTTAAGAAATGAATTTTCAGTGAAAAATTTCGTTACAACTGTTCATAAACTGCTTATAACATGAAAAGTTTTCGATTAATCAGAAATTCCGTACGTACTTCCCTGCGAAATGCAATTAGGAACATAAATTTTAAATTTGAAGCGAATCGAGTGAAAATTGTTAAAGTTATTTGTCAGGCCAATTGGAAAAAACCTGTTTCGAGAAGTTTCGAGACGTCGGCCATTTTGTACATCGAAAAACAAAATATATATTTTCTAACAGTTTGATATTCATACTAAATAGATGTGTAATTAATATTATAAGTGAATCAGTTCTTCATACGAAAAAAAAAATTGTTAAATTCGCACATGATTTTATACCCGTTACTGTAGCCTAACCGCTTAAAGCTTCCCCTTTCTGACCGACTGGTCGGGTTGTTTTTCCCTTGCTTTTGCGCTCGTTTCTTCTGTTCAGACGCTCCTTTGGTAACGGACACGCGCAAGAACATTGTCGATATTAGGAGAGATTTTTACTTTGTTGGAACAAGAAAAACAATTTGATTTTGCTGGGTCGGAAGGACTTTTGAAGAAGAGAAAGGTGTACTCTATCGTCCTGGCATAGCAAATTAGGTGTAAGTATCAAACTTTTCATTTTATTCGCACATAAACTTCAGTTTAACTTGAAACGTGTTTTTCTCGAAACCACGCTTTCCAAGTTTGCGGAAGTGCTTCTACACGTCCTAGATGAGCCTAATTCTTATGAAATTTGGCAGGCACGTGTACAACAAACGTCTTCATTAGTTGAACTAGAATTATCAAAAAATATTCAAACGTTTTTATTTTGTAAACATAAAGCTGAAAATTTTTTAGTAAAAAACTAAACTTCTTCTTCGATCGGTCACAATTTTTTGTTTTTCCATTTTGCTTTCTGATTCTCGTTTGAATTATACACAATATTGTACAAAGTAAAAATATGTTTGATTTGTTTGGATCAGATCGCTTGTCCTGGACTCGGGACTTCCGGAAACGAAGAATCTGATCGCCGGCGCAACGACGTACGTGCTTCCTTTCTCTCCCAGTACCATGATTTGTCAAACTTTAAAAAATATGATCGTGTTTAATAAAAACCGCTGAGTAAACATACTAAATTTCAACATTTTATATTTAATATTTTTCGCATAAAAAATTGGTGAAAAATCGAACATTTTTTGGCCCAACAAAGTAGAAACCTCCCTTAGCAAATCGACTCGCTTCTTGAAACTTCCAAACAGAATATTATATGATTTTATCGATCCGACATACCTTACACACACACACACACACACACATCTACACGAGTTGGCCCAAATCGAATTTTGTCATACGTGCTTTTTTTTCAATTTCCATTATCAATATGCATACCTTTAACGCGATGCCGAGGTCTCAGATTGAACAATAGGTAGGGCAGTTCACGATGAGCCTAAATCGTATAAAATCCAATACTACACCGGACTCAATTACCCTTTGGAAAAAGCCAATCCCCGTGATAAAAAAGGCACCCAGCTTTTGATGCCCAATTGACGTGAGAATTGATTGGACGCGGCGAACAATTCGCGAATCAGCGTACTGGTGATGGCGATATCATTCGACAGATAGGTAAGGATTTGATTTTTTTTTTAAATAAAAAGGAATATTTTATTGTTGTGAAAATATGAAAAATGACGGTGACTCGAGGACAAATAAAATACCAATAACATTCTTGACCGGTACGATCCCAGTTTTTGAAGTTTCATGACTCACGGAGCGAGGGAAAGATTTCTGGACCACATCTTTGAATCCATGAAGAGAGACAGCTCGCAGGGTACTACGACAGCAAAAGTTTTTTACACCCAAATGTCTGCACACGGTAGTTCAAAACACAACGAAAAAAGAAAAGAAAAAAGTAAACGAGATACGGGACGGATAGAAAACAGCTGAGGTGCAGCTGGTTTCTGGCATCGAGACGGCTGGCGGCGGCTTTTCCTTCCCTTGGAGCATCGTTATATACAGACACATACACAGATAGGTATATATGTATGACGAAAAGTTATTTTGAGGGCATTCGACTTCGAGGACCAGCCTCGCAATAGCCAATTGTCCTCATACTCAACATTATGTGAATCCCAAGTGTCCGCAAAAGTACTTCTAGATAAATACAAGCACATTTATATAAAGATGACTTGTCACAATGAACGTTCCTTATGGGAAAAATGTTAAGGACCGTCCTCAAAACTGCCAAATGTCAACCAAACCTACACGTACCGTGTTAAAAATGTCCTATATATATATATATATATATATATATATATATATATATATATATATATATATATATATATATACACAGGGTGTTCTGTTATGAATGGATAATCCTGCAATTGTGGATAGGTCAGATCATGTCCTACTATATGCTAGAATTTTAGTTTAATACAAGTCCCACGGTTTTCGAGATGAAAATCATCTGCTTTTGGTTTTTCACATGCCATTTCTACAAATGATAACTTCTTTGGACCTGGTTAAAAAAAGTACTCTTGGTTATTTGTTTTATGCAGAAAAGTCTTCTTTTGAACCTTAAATGTTAAGGAAACTTTATGAAAAAAGATCTTATGCGGAATGTTCATACAAACCAATTCGAACATCTGACTTTGATACCCTGCGGTGTCAAAAAAATGTACTACGCCAATTACTCGTACTACCCATCGTGCCAATTACTCAAAAAATTGCTTACCCATTGTCGATTCATATCATTTGTAGAAATGGCATGCAAAAACCCAAAAGCAGCTGATTTTTTCCCAAAAATAACATAAAGCCCAAAATCTCGAAAACCGTGGGACTTTTACTAAACAAAAATTTCAGGATACAGGACATGATCTTACTATATCGACAGTACCAGGATTATCCATTCGTAACGGGACACCCAGTATACATATATATATATATACGTCGTGTACATACAACGAAGACGTACACGTTGTATTGCGTTCACTCTATGTCGCATGTGCCTGGCATATTGTACAGACATGTGCAATTCGCATGAACGGCACATGTCAACATACTTGCTGTGTAATCTCCGTCTCTCTTTCTCTCCCAATCTATCTTTCTCCGTTTCTCTCTCCCTCCATCTCTCTTCCTTTTCTTCTCACCCTCTCACTCTTCCGGAAACTTCTCAAAAGCGGCGTACAGAATGGTTCGCTCCAAATTTGTCAGACGCGCACGTTCTTCCCCAAAAGTTCGACCCAAAAATAAGGCGACTTCAAAAACGTCAACGTCATTAGAGACTAGATATATATAGCGTTGGCGCATGGTCGATACAATCAGATTCAGCCGTTTTGATGACAAAAATAATAATGGAGTTATGAGTGCACGGAAACTTCTTCAATTCCGTAACTGGGAAGCCTTGTGGTGGTGTGGCATATTTGTGGAATATCGTTCGAGAAACCACAGATTGATAGGCAAACGACAGTTTACCGTACATTGATGAATTCGGACTAAAAGAAGGAATTGCTGTAATTGCTGCGATTACCCGAACGTAAAAGGTGTCTCAAAATGACCTGACATTTTAATTTATCAATAAATCGTATCATTTATTTGAAAAGTACAAATATTTTCATTTTGATATAAGGTACAAACTTGGAGGTTATGGGTGGAACACAATATCCGATAAATGGCATAATTGACATATTCTTTCAACACGATGGCGTAACCTGCACACTGCGGGCGAAACAATGCAGTTGTTGCGGAGGAAGTTTCATGGACGGGTTATCCCGCGCCGCGACGAAGTGAATTGGCCATCAAGATCGTGCGATTTGACGCCATTGGACATCTTCCTTTCTTCGGGGTTTTCTGACAGGAAAAGTGTGTGCCAATGATCCACAGACCATTCCAGAGATCGAGAAAGCAATTGGACGCACCATTAATTAAATTAGTTCGAAATTATGCCAAAATGTTATTGAACATTTCGTCGAAAGAGGGAACGTTTGCAAACAGAGACGAGGTGGCCATTTATTGGATATTGGCTTGCACGCATAACCTTCATGTTTGTACCTTATATAAAAATTAAAAGATTCGTACTTTTCGAATAAATAATCGGAGTGACTCCCCGTTCGAGTATCTATGAATAAGCGTATGTTATTCGTCCGGATAGCGGCCCAGTTCACGCCGTATTTCTAGTAGACGTACATATTAATGCGATTAGTGTCAGCTAGTATTTGGACGAATAACATATAATTCGTCCTAGAATGTGTTAATTCGTTCGTCTAGAATGTGTTAAATTGTTAAACAAACTATCCGGATGAATGATTTACACTCATTCGTCGGGGGCAACTTCGCAAAATGTAGTCGAGTATACCGTTGTAAATATTTGTCTGGTGAGGAAAAGTTGTAAAGATATTTAAGAGAACTCTTGCGGGGGCAACCAGAACTGCGAAAAAAAAATCATTTTTCCGAAAAAAAAATTTGGTTTAACTCAAAGCATACCATCGCGCCATCATTCTACTGCTCAATCAAAGGAAAAAAATCAGTTCTGGTTACCTCTCACATAGTTCTGAATTTCTATGTACTTTATATTGATAGTCCTTATGTTAGTACCGATTTCTTTTGTTAGTCGGGGCCAACCTCACAAAATTTATTTGATTGTAACGTTGTAAATATTTGTCTAACGAGGAATAGTTGAGAAGATATTTAACAGAATTCTTGCGGGGGCAACCAGAACTCAAAAAAAGCGCATTATTAAAAAAAAATGTTGCGTCCACTCAAAGCATTCCATCGCGCCATCAATCTACTGCTCAGTTAGAGGTAATAAATGAAAATCAGTTCTAGTCTCCACTTGCATAGTTCTGGAGTTCTATGTACTTTTCATCGATAGTTGGGTTCTTACCCTGTCATTTTGGTCAACCGGTTGTAAAAGACAGTTGAGTCAACGTAAAAGTTCAACGGTTGAATTTGGACAGCTTCTCAACTGTTCATCTTTGAAAGTCGACCATCTTGCGTTTTCTGTGGATGGTTGACTCGGCGGTTGATTGGATGGTTGACTCGACAGTTGATTGGATGGTTGACTCGACGCAATATATTTAATGATTAATCAAATCATACTGCTTGATAATTAAATTGATAATTTGCGGAGAATTGAGTAATCAAACACGGGGGGGGGGGGAAGAGAATATCCGCAGCAGATTGTGCGACGGAGTGAGACTATCCAGCGAAAACAAAATGGCCGCAGTTAAACAACCGTTGAATCAACCATTAGGATTTTTTTTACGGTCGACTTTATAGTTGTAAAGCTGTCCAAATTCAACCGTTGATATTTTCGGTTGACTTTGCAGTTGCCATAATTGCTAGGGTAGTTACGATTTTTTTCCGTCAGGGCGGTGGGGGGCAACTTCATAAATCTTTCTGGAGTGTACCGTTGTAAATATTTGTCTGATCAAAAAAAGTTGTAAAGCTATTTAACAGAACTCTTGCGGGGGCAACCAGAACTCCGACAAAAAATTCATTTTTCCGAAAAAAAAAAATTGGTTTCACTCAAAACATTCCATCGTGCCATCAATCTACTGCTCAGTTGGAGGTAATAAACGAAAACCAGTTCTAGTCTCCACTTGCATAGTTCTGGAGTTCTATGTACTTTTCATCGATAGTTCGGTTCTTAGTTACGATTTTTTTCCCGTCAGGGGGGTGGAGGGCAACTTCATATAACTTTCTCGAGTGTACCGTTGTAAATATTTGTCTGATCGAAAAAAGTTGTAAAGCTATTTAACAGAACTCTTGCGGGGGCAACCAGAACTCCGGAAAAAATCACGGAAAAAATCCGCTTTTCCGTGTAAAAAAATTTATTCTCATCTGACGGATTCTATCGCGCCATCACTCTACTGCTCAGTCGAAAGAAAAAAATCAGTTCTGTTGCCTATCACATAGTTCTGGAGTTCTATGTACTTTTTATTGATAGTTATGTTGTAAGTAACGATTTTTTTCGTTAGGGGGGTGGAGCCAACTTCACAAAATGTACTCGAGTGTACAGTTGTAAATATTTGTCTCATGAGGAAAAGCTGTAAAGATATGTGACAGACCTCTTGAGGGGGCAATCAGAACTCCGAAAAAAAATCAATTTTTCCGAGAAAACAATTTGATTTCATCTTAAGGATTCCATCGCGCCATCAATCTACTGCTCAGTCGAAGGAAAAAAAATCCGCTCTGGTTGCCTCTCACATAGCTCTGGAGGTTTATTTACTTTTTATTGATAGTTCAGTTGTTACTGACGATTTTTTTTTTGTTAGAAGAGGGCGCAACTTCACAAAATTTACTCGAGTGTACCGTTGCAAATATTTGTCTGATGAGGAAAAGTTCTAAACATATTTTACAGAACTCTTGCGCGGACAACCAGAACTCCGAAAAAAATCCATTTTTCCGTGAAAAAAAATTTGGTTTCATCTGAAGGATTCCATCGCGACATCAATCTACTGCTCAGTCGAAGGAAAAAAATCAGTTCTGGTTGCCTCTTACATAGTTCTGGATTTCTATGTACTTTATATTGATAATTCTGTCATAAGAACCGATTATTTTTGTTACTAGGGCCCAACTCCACAAAAATTACTCGAATGTAACGTTATAAATATTTGTCTGATGAGGAAAAGTTGAGAAGATATTGAACAGAGCTCTTGCGGGGGCAATAAAAACTCCGAAAAAAGCTCATTTTTCAAAATAATACATTTGGGTCGAGTCAAAGTATTCCATCGCGCCATCAATCTACTGCTCAGTCAGAGGCGAAAAAATCAGTTCCGGTTGCCTCTCACATACTTCTGGATTTCTATCTACTTTATATTGATAATTCTGGTATTAGAACCGATTATTTTTTTTAGCGGTGGCCAACTCCACAAAATTATCTCGAACTCATTCGTCGGGATGTCGGGATTCGTCGGAAGTATTCGTTGAACACTTCGGACTCATTCGTCCGAACACAATCTTTATAATTGTGTTTGGGGTGTTGTGCAGCGTGATCTGCGTAAACTGCGTGAACTGAGCCGCTATCCGGACAAATAACATACGCCTATTCGTCCGATGACTGGACGGCTAGCCGCAGCGATAGATGATACGTTGCTTAAATAGATTAAAATGTCAGGTCATTTTGAGACACCTTATAATAAAGATTCGAAAAATACGCTCTCCGAAGGAGCCGATATTATGTTTGTATGAATTAATTGGTTGCATATGAAACCACCCATCTTTGAAGGAAGAAAGAGATATTCGTTTGGTAGCAAATCGACAAACTTCTTTATTCAAAGCATTACGCATCGCAATCTTGGCCCATCTTTCGGTCGACATTCGGATTTCACGCTGGAAGAATACGGATTATTTAGAGGCCAATCAAGTCATCTAGCCATTTTTTGACTACTTCGTACGAGGTACAGTGCAGAGTCGTAAGCGCTGACTGCATCGACCGGAACAAATGGTAATCGGAGCAAGCGACGTCTGGGGAATATGGCGAGTGGAGTAGGCTTTCCAGTACACCCCTTCTAAGTACTTCTCAAGGGGCTATACCAGTGTGACACTCAAAAAATCATTTTTTAATTGCCTTTTTCGACAGTTCATGTTTTCAAGAATATCCTGTAAAAATTTCGTGGCCGTATCTCTATAATTTTATCTTGCAAAAATCGATAGTTAAGGAGGTACACCAGCTTCATACAATGTTGCCATGCTAAACCATGGTAAAAATTTCAAAATGGTGATAGATCAATAAAATTTGGTGAATATATTCTTTAGTATTATATATGTCAATACAATTTTTTTCAGATTTTTTCATTGTGCCGTTATCGAGTAATTGAACATTGAAGTTCACGTGTATAAGCATAGCGTTTTTATAGATATAGGTATATATTCCGGGTATAAGAATAAACGCTTGTGAATTATTTGTAAGAAAACGGCACAACCAAAAAATCTAAAAAAATTTGTATCTACATGAATAATACTAAAGAATATATTCACCAATTTTTATTGATCTATCACCATTTTGCTGAAGCTGGTGTACCTCCTTAAATCTTGAACCGCGTTTCTCTCGAAATGAGATTTTTCAAATTTGCTGACACTGTAACTCAAAGAGCAATTATCCGATTGACTTGAAATTTTAACTGAGTACTCTTGAATATATGTACTCTATAATGACGTAGGATATTTTTGATTGGATGAAAATTGACGATTTGGCATTGAAAAAAAACGACCATTTTATAAGCAAGAAAACAGACTTTGTTTTCATAACTACCCTGATAGACAAACGTGCTGTAAAAATTTACATGTCAGCATTATAGCGGCAAGAGGACAGCATACGGCGGCACACCGTGACACCAATATGCTGTCTTTTGCTTCCGCATTAAGGGGAGATATACACCTCGGAGCCGGAAAAAAGGTAATTTTTGTGAATTTTTTCAAGGAAAACTATTTGAAATTTCGGATTGGGGTTTCCATTATCTAAAAGTATATACATTCAAAAATATGTTTAATTTTCTTTATTCAAAAATATTAAAATTATACAAGGATATTGTATGATCCTTGGAGCGTCGTAAAAAAATCTGCGTATACGGTACCCACTGGCGTTTCTTCAAAAAACATCTGAAAAAAAACCAAAAAGATTATTAAATTAGATACTATAATCTAGTAATTGTCATAGCCGATTTTGAAAATATCGATTTATGACAAAATGGCGGACGTTTGAACATAAATAGTGATTTTTGGGCCAAAAATTAGTTATTATTTTGCCTATAAAACAAAAACTAAGTAACGGGAAAAAAATCCTATGACAAGTACTAGATAATGGTGTATAGAATAACCACAAAAAATCTCAAGACAATCGATTCATTGGTTTTCGAGAATTTTTGGGTACCGATTTGAACAACGTGGTTTTGAGAAAAACGCGTTTGAAAATTTGGGAATGGATAAATCATGAAGTTTGTCGACTTACATGGAATCATCGATACCAGGCCCATAGTGTAGGTCTTCTACGGTCGACAGAATGTTCATAGCTTCTAAATTCTCGACCTCGACCATCTAGGTGTATATCTCTCCTTAAGCTGCAAATTTGCGCCACAGCGCGTGGTTTGGCGAAATAAATGTGTGACGTCAAGACGGCAAGTTTGCAACAAATATACGCAACAATTACCTGCTGCAACAACGGTACTGATGCGGCAAGTTCTAGATTTGGAGTGATGTCATCTTTATATCGCGTTACAGTCATAAATGCACCACGCTGTGACGCTCCGTTGCCGGTAAAAACAAGGCAAGCTATCGCGGCATTGAGACGGAAAATTTGGAATACGTTATTCCGGCAAGGTTAGGGCACATTGGCGGCACGCTGTAGCGTTCCATTGGCGGCAAAAACAAGATACATGGTTATAACCATAGGCAGATTCGCTACGACAAATGTCATGATCCTAAAATTAGTTATATAAGTTGAACCAGTTGGATGGTCGAGTAGTTAGCGTGCTTGCCTTCTGAACCAGCCTATCGTGAAGTTGCGGGTTCGAATCCGGCGAATCGGGCATGACACGTAGCCCTCAGTCATACGCAGGCGTCGCACACACGAACCGGTACGTGTGTGAGATTGTATGCAATAAAATTATTTGTTTTGCCCTCCTTTATTCCCTCCAGCCCAGTTACCGGTAATGCAGAACCCCATTTAGCCGGTCACAACACCGCAATAGCGGGCCTCGTTTATGCCGACGAAGGAGCGTTAAGGTGCGACCCCACGCAGACGCTCGACGCTGGTTTGTGGCGTCATATCGGGTCACGTGACCCTATTTCGAATTTCCCCCGCGGCCCCAAACTGTAGCGACAAGTCGCCGCATCGAACAGCAGCGTCAAGATGGCTGCTTACAGAAAATCGATTTCCTAACCTCTTTCAGTAGCAGTCTTGGTGTGGTCGTGACAGTGTTGAAGTGAAAGAAATACGAGCGAATAAAAGTTGAAATATAATAAAAAGTGTTTTTTTTTTTCGGAAATCGGCGCGATGTCGTTTGGGTTTGTTTAAAATTGCACTCGAAATATCACTTGTCACTTATTTTTTGTAAATTTGGACGCTCTCCTGTCGCAGCGACAAAGCTCAAATAGTTTCAGCTTTGTCGCTACTTGTCACGTGACCCGATATGACGCCACAAACCAGCGTCGAGGGTCTGCGTGGGGTCGCACCTTTACGGCGTGTTCTAAATATGCCGGCAACCGAACGTCACAGCATGCCGCCAATATGCCCTCACTTTGCCAAATAGCGTATTCCAAATTTTCCGTATCAATGCCGCGATAACGTGCCTCGTTTCTACCGGCAATAGAGCGTCACAGCGTACCTCTAATGTGCCCTCAGCTTGCCGAAATAACGCATTCCAATTTTTCTGTCGCAATGCTGCAATAACCCCTGCAATGAACGTGCTCCAAATGTACCGCCAATATTCTGTATTTTCGTACTGCACAATATTAACACCAGCATTCACACGAGGATGTGCAATGCTGTGCTGCTAGAACACAGTTTAATGCGGCGGCAAAGAATGCCATTTGTCTGTCACAACGTGCTCTAGCTTAGCGTGGTGTTGCCAATGTGTTGTCGCCGAATTTCTTACTGGGTACGCCATTTTGTTAGATTTTAATATTTTTCGAAAATCCTACGTCACTGTACAGGAAATACCTTCCAGTTTAACGACCTTCCAGTTTTTCCTTTTTCGGTT
Organism: Ophion ellenae; assembly: GCA_963210295.1. Lineage (NCBI taxonomy): Eukaryota > Metazoa > Arthropoda > Insecta > Hymenoptera > Ichneumonidae > Ophion > Ophion ellenae. The sequence goes on along the minus strand of OY723391.1, from coordinate 23,008,369 downwards.
TCGGCCACTCAATCGGCCGGAATCATGTCAGCAGTGGAGAAACTTTTTTTTGGCGCCTCCGAAGGCAGCGCATAAGTCGCTTGGATCTCAATATTTTTCTATGAATAAATTATGTAAAATAGGTCAAATATAGCCGAATATATTCTTAATTTTCCGAAACATTTAATTGAGTACTTTTCTTCCAAAAAATTCCCGAAAATCACCAAAATTTTCAGCGTTCACACTGGTATAACCCCTTGACCGGTTGAGCGGCATGCGGCCTGGCGTTGTCGTGCTGCAATATAAACACATCGTGGCGATTCTCCCATTCCAGCCTCTTCCCGTGCAGAGCTCGCTTCAAGCGCATCAGTTGCAATCGATAACGATCCCCAATTATGGTTTCCGACGGTTTCAGCAGCTCGTAATACCAGACAGCCCTCTTTCGGGTGGTTTTCGCGCTCCTTGTTGTCCATAAAGAAATCACCACTTCAGCAGAGGCGAAACCACTCTTTGGAACGTGTACTCGATGGAGCATGCTCGGCATACACTTCCTCTGGCAAACGATGCGTTTCCGCGGTCGATTTCTTTGCCAGAAAATAATGGAGCGTAACTTGCCGCAAATGTGACTTATTTGGAACAAAACTTGCCATATTAAACACAATTCAAATAGATTATGCTAACGCGTCCTACAAATGTGACCTATAACGTCTCAGTGCGACTTTATGGACCTATCATCTGTATTGCCTGCTTTTAATTCGAGAAAATAATATACCCAATGCCACCTATTGTCACGGCGCCGTTCCATATGCATCCATCTAATGTCTATATACATTTTTACATATATACATATATATTTATTATAATACTTAAGTTCGTCAGATACACCCACGAGTGACAGTACAAACAATATAGGTACGTTCGAACAAGCGAAAACTTCGTTGTTCGCACATCTCACAAACCTTTCACCTCGTAATATAATATATACACACACACATGCATGTATAATATATATATATATATATATATACACACACACACACACACACACATGCATACATGCTCTTCCGTATAACATAACCGTCGCTTTATTGTCAACCCGTTGCCTATTGCTAGGTGGAGTTCACAGTCACACACCTAGTAAACGTCCTTAAATGATAAGATAGACTATCCCCCCCAAAGATGATCCCGACGGATCGGTTACTGGCAAATTTATCAGGATACTGCTTCCAATACTGCTTTTAGGCATTACACCAAACATTGACGACCTTCGAGGGCCCTGGGAAGACAAAACTTCGTAAGTTGTAACCTTACTCAGGGAGGACATTTTGAGATATCTTTTCCGAACCGTCATAAATTTTCTCATTTTCTCGTTTTATACTCATTTTATTTCCTGATTAATTTTCATCAGAAGTTATATGTGTGTGTATATATATATATATATATATATATATATATATATATATATATATATATATATAACTTCTGACCACTTTATATATATAAACTTCTGATAAAAATTTATGACGATTCGGAAAAAAATATCTGTAAAAAAAGAGATGTATATATAAGATATATATTTTTTTTACGTCATATCACGTTATTAAAAATCGAGCAATATTTGAAAAGAGGCTCGAAGATGAATAAGAAAAATCAATTCACTATTTCAATCGTAGCATTTGCTTTTTCGACAATGCTTCTTCCACGTCATTTAAAAAAATTACCGAACAATACGGAAGAACAACGAAGGTTCGTAACCAAAGTAATTCAATTCGTTTACTAATCAGACTCAATTTTCTAGTTCAAAAACTGAAATAATTAATAGCGTTGAAATAGCGGAAAAGTAACCCAACGCAATTTTGGTTTGGGTTCGTTTGATTTTTCGTGGGCGTGGTATTTTATTTTCGAGAATACGTGGAGCAATTTCGTCTTGTGGTTGCCTATGATAATAATGTTCTGGCACTGGTCATTACGTCAGTTCTCGCGACCTTTCATAAATCTCGAAAATCGTTAAACCTGCTCAGTCTGAAGTTTTCCTCAAACGCATTCAGAATCGTAGGCTGAAACACGTAGAGTTTCGGAGACTCTCGTCTTACGTCATTTTACCACTTCCGGTCTTTTAATTTCACCTCCTTGTGCTCTCTCTCTTTATTTCTCTCCGCCTCTCCTCTGTCCCGAGGATTTCACGGAGTGTCCGAAGTGCACGATGAGTCGTCGGCGTTACTGTGCTCGTTGTTGCTCTCCGTTGACGAGCTGTCGTTGCTCTTTATCCGCCGTTTGCGCAGCTTAGCGAACTGAAACTCCTCGACTGGAACTGTACATCAACAATTCAACTGTGTTACAACGATTATGCCTTTGCGAGTGATTTACGATTTAAGGCCTTAGGCCACAGTAACGGGTATAAAATCATGTGCGAATTTAATCATTTTTTTCCGTATGAAAAATCGATTCACTCACAAAATTAATTACACATCTATTTAGTATGAATATCAAGCTGTTAGAAAAAATATATGTGTTTTTTTCGATGTACAAAATGGCCGACTACTCGAAACTTCTCGAAACAGCTGTTTTCCAATTGGCGTGACAAATAACTTCAACAATTTTCACTCGATTTACTTCAAATTTAAAAGTTATGTTCCTAATTGCATTTCGCAGAGAACGTACGGAATTTCTGATCAATCGAAAACTATTCACTTTACGAGCAGTTATAACGAAATTTTTCACTGAAAATTCATTTCTTAAGGTAGTACCTCCACAGAAGAGTTGAATTAAGAAATGGTTGAAATTTGACATATACGTTATTTAATACATTATCCAAACATCTGTGCAATTTGAATAAGTTTGACCACCCCAAACCTGAGATATTTACACTTAAAGTTGGCTTGGTTTACACGTAACAAATGCGCTGTGATGGGCAAACAGAGCATCATTAATTCTACCGTCAAAACTAAAATTAAGAAATTGATAAAAAACGAGGATAAGCTACAGTAAGATATCACGAATAATGTGAAAAAAAATGAGAATGATTCACCATCTAGTTTCCAAGATATAACCATGAGAAGCCTTCACAATTTTGGTGCAAAGCCTGGCAAAGCCTGGAAAAAAAACAATTGGGGCAAAGCCTGGACAGTCCCGGCAAAAAGTTTACTGGCAATGGTCGATCAAAAACACAATACAAAATATATTTTACGGTAATAAATGATATCCATCGTATTATCTACTAGTACCGAGTCAATATTGCGTAGTTTTTAATTTTATTCATTACTAATCAAACCAATTATCAATATTTTAAACATGAACATGGTATGTAAACTTTTGGTTGAGATTTTCGCAGAGGAACTACCTTAAGTTCAAATACCTACAACTTTTAAATAATATTTTTTGAATTCCGTACGTACTTCTCCAGGTATTCTAATGTAGATTGACGAGAATTTTTGTTTTTTGTTCTACGTAATAAATTGTGGATGATAAATGTCACGCCGCGGAGCGCCTAAAAAAAAGATAACAAAAGAAAATATTAGTAGTCGGCCATTCTGTACATCGAAAAAAAAAATATTTTTTCTAACAGCTTGATATTCATACTAAATATATGTGTAATTAATTTTACGAGTGAATCACTTTTTCATACGAAAACAAATTGTTAAATTCGCACATGATTTTATACCCGTTACTGTGGCCTAAGGCCTTAATTGGCCTGCCGTCTCGACACGAGGCAACCGGAAGAGAAAAACGAACAGTGATCTATAAAAGTTTCATCGGGTTGAACAAAAAAAAGTCAGCCTTTTCCTAGATAACGAAAACGAACCTTGGTGTATTTTTTCTTCTTCTTTACTCTCGCTCCTTCGACCGCCGCTCACATAAAACGCACGAATTTGCGATTATACAACGTCTTATAAGATATGCTACAATCGGAGTGCGAATTCGCCGCTAACGAGTCGACTCTTGAGCACTATTTTTATTATCTTTATTACTATTATTACTATTATTATAATTATCATTGATGATCTAGTTTATTTGAATTGTCTAACTCTGAAAAATCGAACCCCTCCAGCGAATTGTGCACCTCGACTTTAACATGTACATCGTACGGTCAATAACATATATGAGCCTACAATAAATTGTCACTTGAGACACTGATCAATATTTGGCTCCTAAATTTTCTCTTTGTTTTGTTCTCGTCGCTTCTATTTCTCTTTTCTTTTCCTTCGTCTTTCTCTGGGCAGAGACACAACCTTCTGTCGTAAGATATATGTAAACTTTGATCTACGCTTTTGTCGGTACCGCACTGAGGGCGGAAGTTTTAATAGTAAAATAGTGTATTTCGTCACGATTCGACAAGATACCTCTCGTAACGGTGAAAAATTAAGGAGTTTCGGTACAAAAGTCAAAATGTTAAGAAATTGATCAAATTTGGTGATTACGTTCTTCAACATTAAGTGTGAAAACACACATTTTTTCAAAATTTTCTTCTACTTAGTTATCGAGTAATTAAGCATTAAAGCAGATTTCTCATGCCCGCAATGTATACCTACATATATGGAAACGCTATGCTTGTACACGTGAACTTTAGTGTTAACTTACTCAATAACTGTGCAGAAGAAAATTCTGAAAAAATTTGTATTTGTCAAATTTGGCACTAAAGAATATGTTCACCAAATTTCATAAAATTCTAAACTTTTTGAAATTTTTCATGTTTTTAACATGGTTTAGCATGGCAACATTGTATCGCCCGTACCGAACATCCTTAAGGGATCATCACAGTGTTAAATTTGGAAAAAATCGCTTGGAAAAATGTGCTTTAGCTTTATCCGATAGTATAGACGGTCAGAAACATGCTGTTCAATTTTTAGGGGAAAATTCAAAGTATTCCGGTGGCTACAGACTTTCTCAGAATAAGGGATTCGACCGGCTGCGTGAGACGCGGACGGACGCGTTTTTCCCAAAATGTCGTTTTTCAAAACTGTGTACACTCTCAAAGGAAGATTTATCAAGCTATCCGTCTCAGATTTTGACACAACATTCTTCACGCCATTCTTTATCTTGCTATGGAAGCTTTTTTAAAAATCTCAATGTTTTTTTTTTAACAAAAAACTGTCGAAATAACAGGCTAATTTCGATACTTTTTTTTCAAACTGCCGCCATTTTGTCAGTTGTTATTTGAAAAAATACTCCATAGCAGGATAGCGGCTTTCGTGCTGATTAATGATCTTTTAACAAATTTTGATTCAGATAATATTTACGGCCACAACCGTGAGGATTCCTTTTCTTTCGAAGACATTTTTCAACCGCTAAAAAAAATGTAAAAAAATAAAGATCAACTTAAAAAATTTATTTTCTGTTCTTCATGAGTGCTTTGATTTTACATAAAAAAATCAGACTGATCAGCGTATTTTAACCATCGAAAAAAAAAATCGCGAAAGGCAGCTATTTTTCGACCCATTACACTGTGATGATCCCTTAAAGAGAGAATATACATGCATGCTTTCATATATATATATATATATATATATATATTTATACACGCGCCAGCGGCGGAAAGTAAGCCCAAACAAACCCAAACACACTTCCGAAGCTTTGCGAACAGAAGCGGTCTTAAAAATGAAATGTCTGAAATATAAATACGCTTTGTTAAACTCTAATTACATTTTTCTTTCAACGGAACTCTTTTCCCTTCAGATATTTCATTTTAAGCCACGAAGTTCTTAACGTAGATGGCATTTTTCCAAACAAAACTGCAGAGCTTAATAACGTCGAGCAAAAAAATATAGAAAACAAATTTCCAGACCAATTGGAGGAAAATCTGGGTCGCCTCGAGGTTCTGTGCGAAGAAATTCCCTACTGCTATTTCTCGAAAAGTGACACGCGTTTTTTCGAGAGTAGAAAAACCACAAGGTACCGGCGAGATCACATGGTGAATAAAAAACGTCGGAGAGAATTTAAGAATGCATATCAGAGCTTGGCTTTTTATCTTTTCTATGGTACTTCGGAAATTCTGTTCACTGATTGAAAGTTCACGAAGTGTACCGTTATTTCTTTATGTATTCCTTATATATATATATATATATATATATATATATATATATATATATATATATATATGCATACATGGGAGAGGCTTAACATTTGTACAACTCTCGTATCCGATGACTCGTTACTACTACTCGCCTATTGAGTATAAACACTCCGTTAAGTCTTTACAACTGCCTAGTTGTAAAAGTCGAAAAGTCACTTTTTTCAAAACCATTATATATTTGACGGTATATCTATACAGACAAAAAAGCATGTCTTGACTTATTCATCATTGTCGAGCCAAAACCGCTAAATCTAATTACATGAAATTTGGACAATCAGTTGCTTTTGTGACGTAAGCGCCCACTATGAAGAGATTTTTCGAAATTCAACCCTTAAGGGGAGAAAAGGGGTGGCAAAGATTGTATAGAAATTTTAAAAAACCTTTTCAGGTGTACTTGAAATTTGGTATTCGTGCATCTTGAAACAATTAACGAAACACGTATTTTACCTTTTTTAGAAATTCAACCCCTAAACGAAAGGGGGTGGCAAAGTTTGTACGGAAAGCAACAAAAAATCGGGTCAAATTTACTTGAAACTTTATATTACTGCTCCGAGACATAATTAATGAAATTTCAGCGTTTTTGGAAGTTCAATCCTTAAGGGGAAAAGGGGGTAGCAAAGTTAGTATGGTAAAATAAATATCTGTTCAGATTTACTTGAAACTTAGTATTAATGCTCTTCAACACAATCCTATGTGTTCCTTGATGAAATATTTCAGGAACACATTCATTTTTGTAAAATTTGATAACGATTTTAAAAAAAATTCCAACAATGAGCTCTTTCCGACTGTTAAAACCAGGCATAACCCATTAAGAGAACCCCCCCCCCCCCCCCCCCCTTCACTCACAGATCACGATTTTGGAAATATAATCGCCATATATTGCCTTAAAAATTAGCACCACATATATTATATCTTGAACAGCCTATTTCAATTCCATATCCGGTGATGAGCGTCGAAGCCTGGATATCCTAGCGTGAAAACATTTTGCAACTACGCAACGAAAATGGTGGCTGGGGAGCAGGGTTGCAAATAATGCATTACTTTTTGTAATGCATTAGCGTTTTCCTTACTCATTACTTTACATTCAATAATATAACAAATTTCCGTTACTCGTTACATTACATTTTGCAATGCAAACTATTGCCATTACTCATGACATTGGAATTTGTAATGTAAAAAATTCCATTCCTCATTACATTACACTTTTTAATGTGAAATATTTTCATTACCCATTACAATGTAATGAGTAATGTTAATATTTAAATTACAAAGTCCAATGTAATGGGTAATGGAATTTTTTACATTACAAAGTCCAATGTAATAAGTAATGGAAATATTTTACATTACAAAATGTAATGTAATGAGTAATGGATTTTCTTTACATTACAAAATGTAATGTAAAGAACAATGGAATTTTTTTACATTACGAAATATAAGGTAATGAGTAATGGAATTTGTTCACATTACTAACGCAATGCAATATAAAAAATCTCCATTACTCATTGCAATGTAATGAGGATTATTATTCGTTTTCCATTAGGGGCAGCGGTTTTTGCACTGAGTCGATCTGACCCGATGGGAAACGAATAATAATCCATATTACCTTGTCATGAGCAATAGAGACTTTTTACATTACATTAGTAATGTGAACAAATTCCATTACTCACTACATTAAATGTGGTAATGTAAAAAATTCCATTACTCATTCCATTCTACTTTGTAATGTAAAAAATTCCATTACCTATTACAATGTAATGTGTAATGAAATTTTTGGTCATTACCCATTACATTGCATTTTGTAATGAAAATGTTTCACATTACAAAATGTAATGCAATGAGTATTGGAAATTTTTTACACTACAAATTCCCATGTAACGTGTGAGGGAAATTTTTTACAATAAAAAATATAATGTAATGAGTAATGGACATTTTCTACATTACAGAATGCAATGTAATGAGTAACGGAAATTGTTTACATCACAAAATATAATGTAATGAGTAATGGAATTTTTTTTAATTACTGAATGTAATGTAATAGAAAATGAATTATTTTTTCATTACCCGTTAAAAAAGTAATGAATAATGCATTACTTTTTCATGACAAATTTCGCAACTCTGCTGGGGAGTGGCAAAATTCCTAGCGACCCTCTTTAGGCGAGGGTAGGAAGGTATCGTTAAGGGGAGATATACACCTAGATGGTCGAAAAAATCGATTTAGAAGCTATGAACATTCCGTCGACCGTAGAAGACCTACACTATGTGCCTGGCATCGAAGATTCCATGTAAGTTGACAAATTTCATGATTTATTCATTCCCAAATTTTCAAACGCGGTTTTCTCAAAACCACGTTTTTCAAATCGGTACCCAAAATTTCTCGAAAACCAATGAACCGATTGCCTTGAGGTTTTTTGTGGTTATTCTATACACCATTATCTAGTACTTGTCATAGGATTTTTTTTCCGTTACTTAGTTTTTGTTTTATAGGCGAAATAATCACTAATTTTTGGCCCAAAAATCACTATTTATGTTCAAACGTCCGCCATTTTGTCATAAATCGATATTTTTAAAATCGGCTATGACAAGTACTAGATTATAGTATCTAATTTAATGATCTTTTTGGTTTTTTTTTCAGATGATTTTTGAAGAAACGCCAGTGGGTACCGTATACGCAGATTTTTTTACGACGCTCCGAGGATCATACAATATCCTTGTATATTTTTGATATTTTTAAATAAAGAAAATTAAACATATTTTTGAATGTATATACTTTTAGATAATGAAAACCCCAATCCGAAATTTCAAATAGTTTTCCTTGAAAAAATTCACAAAAATGACCTTTTTCCGGCTCCTAGGTGTATATCTCCCCTTGAAAATAGAAAAGCGATAGTCACACTTGATTACAGAGCTGACGAAACTCCGTGGAATGAAGAGCGATGGGAATTGGGAATTCGAATGAGAGCATCGATGCGACATCAAGCGCAGTATACACGCAGGCCAATCACCCGAATCTTCGCAATCACTCGGCACATACCGCGAAAATCTCGTGCGTAGCTGAATACTTTGAACTTTCTAGTATTACGGAACAATTTGCTATAAAATATTGTTTTTGAGTACTCTCTCTCCCTCTCTCTCTCTCTCTCTCTCTCGAACGAGAAAACCCCTAGATTGACTAGCAACATGACTATTACGGTTGGTTACCGTCTGAATCCGGATCACCGCCGTCGTTTATACCGGACACGGGAGCCGGCAGAGGTACGACTTCCGGTTCGAGAGGCTTCGGTCCCTGATCCAAATCCTCCACCAGAACTTCCTCCGCCAGGCTACTTCTCACCGCCTCTGCAACGAACGAGAATTCAACAAACGTTTTCAAGCCTCCGCTATTGCGATCATTGCCAACTTTTGTTTCGTCGCTTCACCGCGGCTTTTTACCGTTGAACGCTTGCGGATACTGCTGGCTCAATTTGTTCTTCACCACGCGTATCCTCTTGAAAATGTGATCCAGGTCACGCTTCATCTCGGCCAGGAGAGCGGTGTGCTTTTTGAATTCGACGCCCGCCGATTTGAGCCTGTTCACCGACAGCTGGTTGCAGTTGGTCAGCATCTCGTTGGTCTTCTCGAAACGCTGGAGCCTGCGACGAGACCGAAACAATTTAATATTCACAGTGACACATGAAATACAATGGCGAATTGTCATTCTTGGGGTATCTTCGTAGAATGGATGGCCATACTTTGCAGCCAGAAGATTGCAACATGGGATAATGGGATGAAGGATATTGGGGGGGTCATTCGATAATTCTTTCACCCTTAGACCCTATGTCCTAAGTGTCACGGTAATTAAGAGATGATTTTTTTTTCGTTTTTTTTAAATTACCCGAAATTCTGCCTTTAACGGAGTCGTCTAGTGTGAAGGCCGTTTTTTAATGCTTTTTTGGGGATTTTTTTTTAAAGAAAACATTGAAATAAAATAAATTATAAATTGTATATTTTTTTGTATTAACATTTAAACAAACGTTGTGAATTTTTTGAAGTCGTTATGTAGAATATAGTCGGAGATACACCGCCCAACAGGAACACATATATAAAAAGAGGTGCTTCACTGCTGCCATGATTCCGGCCGTTCTGCTCATCTGAAATAAAAAAACCAAACGCAATTTTAATCGTGAGACTTGAGGCTCTACATGGAACTAAAATAAAGTTAGAATTCCAAAAAAACAATTTTTTACACGCTTTAGAAAAAAAATCAATTTTTCGTATTTTTTTGGGGGTCTATATAGCTGATAAAAAAAAACTAACGAAGCAATCTTAATTATTTTAGTTCAACTTGTAGTTATATATGTACTAAAGATGCTGTATATATTTGAGCAGAATCAATCAAATAGTTTTTGAGATATCATGGCAGCAGTTTGAAAAAATCGTGTTTTGAGAACAACGCGTTTGAAAGTTGTTGTATATAATTCATAATAAAAAAAATGGTCTCACCATCAATCTGCTATGCCTGGACCATAGAGTACACCTTCCTTTTCTTCAAAGAAGTCATGCAAAGCCGTTTTCTCTTCTGTTGATCTGACACACTAAACGACCCCATTAAATCGTCATAACTTGTGTATGTTGTTGTAATATCACGAAACAACTTTTGTTGTATTCTGCAATGTATGTTTATTACAAATAAATCATTATTTGGCACAATTGGTTTAAAGAAAATTACTCTTGAGCTTCCAAAGTCTTAAAACGTGTAAATGTATGAAAAATTGCAACTTCTAAATTCATTATAAAACAAACTTATTCTCTTTATTTTGACTGCATAATGAATGATTTCTATGACATGTAGCATAGTGTTGGAAAGGGTATAAACTAGAGAACTTTTTAAAACAAGGTTAAGTTTTGAATGGTTTTTAGTTTTTTAAATAATAAATTTAGAAGTTGAATTTTTCATACATTTACGCATTTTTAAGACTTTGGAAGCTCATGAGTCTTTTTTTTAAACCAATTGTATCAAATAATGATTTATTTATAATAAACATACATTGCAAAATACAACAAAAGTTATTTCGTGCTATTACAACCACAAACAAAAAAGTTATGACGATTCAGAGGCGAAATTCCGGGTAAATTGAAAAAAAAGAAAAAAAAATCATATCTCACTAACCGTGACACTTAGAACATAGGGTCTAAGGGTGAAAAAAACCAGTTCTATATGAAGCTGCCCGTTGCATTATTTTCCCGAATTAAAAGCTAGGGATACAGATTATAGGTCCCTAAAGTCCCGCTGGAACGCTATAGGTGACATTTGTGGGACGCGTTAACATCATCTATTTTAATTCTGTTTACAATGGCAAGTTTTGTTCCAAATAAGTCACATTCGCGGTAAGTTATGCTCCATTATTTCCCGGCAAAGAAATCGACCGCGAAAACGCATCGTTTGCCATAGGAAGTGTATGCCGAACATGCTCTATCGAGTACAAGGTCCAAAGAGCGGTTTCGCCTCTGCTGAAGTGGTGATTTTTCTATGGACAACAAAAACTGCGGAAAACCACCCAAAAGAGGGGTGTCGTGTATTACGAGCCGCTGAAACCATCGGAAACCATAATTAGAAATCGTTATCGATTGCAACTGATACGCTTCAAGCGACCTCTCCACGAAAAGAGGCCGGAACGCGAGAATCGCCGTGACCAGTTTATTTTGTACTGTGACAGCGTCAGACTACATGCTGCTCAACCGGATAAGGCCTTAGGCCACAGTAACGAGTATAAAATCATGTGCGAATTCAACCATTTTTTTCGTATGAAAAATTGATTCACTTATAAAATTAATTACACATCTATTTAGTATCAATATCGAGCTTTTAGAAAATATATTTTTTTTTTCGATATACAAAATGGCCGATTACTTGCAACTTCTCGGAACAGCTGTTTTCCAATTGGTGTGACAAATAACTTCAACAATTTTCACTCGATTTACTTCAAATTTAAAAGATATGTTCCTAATTGCATTTCGCAGAGAAGTACGTACGGAATTTCTGATTAATCGAAAACTTTTCATTTTATGAGCAGTTTATGAGCAGTTATAACGAAATTTTTCACTGAAAATTCATTTCTTAAGTTCAAATACCAACAACTTTTGAATAAAACAATATTTTTTTAATTCCGTATGTACTTCTCTAGGTATTCCAAGGTAGATTGACGAGAATTTTTGTTTTCTGTTCTAGGTAAAATCCATCTATATGGATAGAGTAAATTTATTGAAACCTTATGTGCATTGTTAAGTGTAATTTCAAGAACATTCCGTGAAATTTGTACGCGAAAATGTCCACAAACCACTTTTTCAGAGTCCGTGTTCACTGCCATTTGAAAACTACATGACCGATTTATTTCAAACTTGGTACACACTTTCTACATATAAAATACCTCCCCCTAACGGTTAGTTTGAGATTTTTTTTACATTGAGGGGGTTTTCCACCCCCAAAATGGCGGAATGTCTGGTGAAAAATAGCACTTTTCACTTTACATGACCGCCAAAAATTTAGAAATGAAAATAAAAATTATCAACGACCGTTGGGGAGAGGATTTGATGATACTTTGACTAAATTTTAATGGTACTTGATTTCAGATAATTTCTAGCTGAGATACAGTGAACACCGCAAATCGTGTTTTTCCAAAGGCGTTCTTGGAAAAGCTTTGTCACCGGCTTGTTTGTGGATATTTTCGCCTACAAATTTCACGGAATGTTCTTGAAATGACAGTCAACGATGTACAAAAGGTTTCAATAAATTAACTCTATCCATATAGATGAAAAAAATTCGCAAAAAGGTGTTTTTTGTCACGCTGAAAACCCTACCCTCCCCTTAAGACGTACTTAGGTGTGTACTGGAAACCCTACTCCACTCGCCATATTCCGCAGAGGTCGCTCGCTTCGATTACCATTGTTTCCGGTAGATGCAGTCGGCGCTAAAGAACCTGGATTCTTCCTGCGTAGAATCATGATGTTGAAGTTTGCATCGTTGGGACACAACAAAAGTTAATTTTTTCTCTATAGCTTGCATTTTTTTATCGATTTAGCATCCGATAATCAAACAAATTGTTTTTGTTATCTTCGTTACAGATCCACGACCTTGATATAAAGAAACATGTATACATTATGACGAAAATGAAGAAATGAAACAAAAATACAAGAATTTTTGTTCCATACCAACCATGCAAACCTCAACCACATGTTGAATTCAATTGGCGGCCGAAAGATGGGCCAATTCGAGTAATCCAATTTGTCGATTTGCTACCAGACCACTACGTTTTATGTTTCCCAAAAATGGGCAGTTTCATATGCAACCACCTAACATACATAAAGGAATTTCTCGATATATATATGTATATTTTAAGAATTAAAATTGAATTCCCCCTACATGTATATTCAAAGAGTTATACAAAAATATATTTTACGCAACAAAGCACAGTTCATCATAAATAAAGAATAACCAAGAAAAAAAAACAAAAAAAGTAGTCGAATAAATAAGAGAACCATACTCACATTTGCTTTTGTGCTCGTATCATGGACTCGACATCTTGTTGATCAACGATTCCCGCTAGTCCCTGTACAAAAACTTCCGGAGCTGTGTAATTTTGGAAGCATTCGAAGCTTCCGGCATCGGATTCGGGAGTTCCTTGAGCGGCTGCCATAGCTCCGCGAAATGTGTATTATTTTGTCCACGCTGCACGAGAGCGAAATTGATGAATGTATCGATGTCGGTGTTACGTAGACACGACTGTGTCATCTGCAGCCGCTCTGGGTCGTATTATCTTCCATCATTTCTCGACGATCGGATCAACATTTCGACGTTTTTTGCTCTAAACTCTCGTCCCAGTACAACAACCGGTTGACAATGGCAACATTATTTCTTGTTCATCTGTCAACGCGCGCGGAACTGAGACGGCGAAGTGACAGCGTGTAATTGCGTTGTTTACGCAGCTGGAGCGAAATATCGATCGCGTGCTTCGTTACCAACTGAGCTGTTACTCGCGCCACTCAATCGTCAAGTCGCGTGCACTATCGGTAATTTCACTGTGGGTTAGAGCGTTATACTTTATATTGTTTGAGTTTTTGTTCGTTTACCGACCGTCGGTACTGCAGATCTTATCGAGCGCAGATGTCGCTGATGGAAAATTTCTCAACGTCTCACACGTTTCTCGGAATGTAACATGTGACGGCAGTAGGACAAATTCGAATGTTAAACATTGCGCCTCAATTCACAGACTTTACAATAAACAATCACATAAACGCGCACATTTCGACGGATTTATATTCATTTTCATTAATGATCCTGACACTTGTGAAATTTCGTAACAGCTCCGCAGTTACAATCGCGTTATTATACACCGATATGAGCCAGTCTTTATAGTTATCGACTCGCGTGATATGCGTTGAAAATACATCACCTTGGCTCTGAAAAATGTTTGCTCACGCGTTTCCTTGAACCGCGTTTCGTTATTGTGGGCTCGCGCGACGGGTGCACAGGTGAGTAACAATTTTATTTCATTCGCTCTCTCGCAATTGTCTTTTGTATTTTTGTTTCTCTCGTTGTTCGCCAAAACAATTCGCTAGGTACACGATTATTCCAATTTTTCCGAGCATGAATACGAGGGGAACACTGATATCGTAATCAAAAATTTCCTACGACCTTTGAAAAGAGCAGACCATTTTTTGGTTACACAGAAAAAATCTCGATGCGAATTTTTGAGTCAAAATATGATTCGAGCAGAAAAATATTCAGTCGTTTTCATGTTGGATAGAAGGAAGGTTATTTTTTTACTATTTTTATTATTCATTTCGATAGAAAAAGCGAGAAATCAAATAATTCACAATTGCTTCCTTTGCGAAAATGACAAAGTCGATAAATAGACGGTAGTAGACCCACTTGAATATTAGATCGCTGCTTTTTTTTTTACACGCTACGGAACTTTTAATGTACAGGCTGAATAAATAAATCCAAAAATGGGAGATTTAGTGTGTTTTTACATGAAAAAGGTGTCACAAGCGTTGCCTTGTTCCATTTTGTTGCCATTTTGCAATTGAATGAGTTAAGAAACAAAAAGTAACACGTGCCCCAGAGATTTGAAGAATTAAGACACGGCTTTAAATTAAAGTGTGATCCATGGAATACCTGCAAAAATCATGTGGAAGTTTTAAGTCAATTGTGAAATCATAGCAACAAATTTGCCTGAACAAAATTTCCCAAGCGATCGATGCAATGCCTAGAATCGAGTGATTTTGTTTCCAAGTAAAGTAACGCTCAACCTATTATTACTTATTCCATATTAATAGAGGTGTGCGGGTACCCGATTCACTCGGGTAGCCGACGGGTTACGTTTTTGCATTACCCGCCACTATCGGGCATCCGAATTTGGTAATCGGGTACTCTCAAATTTTTGGTACTCTTAAACATCGAATACTCTTAAACTTCGAATATTATTTATATTTATATTCATTTTTTTTTTAAGTGTATCGACCAAATAATGTGAGAAAACAAAAACTCGAAGAAGGCGATAAAACGAATAAATAATAATACTGTAATAAATCTTTTTCCGTCTCACTTTTCTACCCTGTGTGTGTGTGTACGTACGTGCGAGTGTGTGTCTGTCAGGGTGGAGTGAAAAACGGTCACATTTGGCGGATCATATGGTAATAGCCTGGGAAAGTTGCGTTTTGGCATCACTAAAAAGTGTGCGAAAGGAAAAAATGTACAATAAATATCTTCTGTTCCAGCGAACGCCTTAAAGTTTCGAATTTTCAATGTGGGTTTTAAATGGAGAAAAATCCCAAAAAGATCACCATTCAATGCCTTGCGTTTATTCGAAGCGAGAATAATGTAGCTTCCATTTGACATTTTAAAATTGAAAATATCTTGATTGGTTTCAGAGATATAAGCATTTGGAGAACACGTTTTACCTGGAAAAAAATTGAAAAATGACAAAAAATTGAATTAAGAAGAATGAATCGCCGGTATTACCAGTTAGCACTAGACAGAATTGATGAAAATTCGACGAGGAATCTCGCTTTTATTCAGTTTTTCGACAGTCAAATATCTCGATATTTCCTCAGATGCGAGTGTCTTAAAAGAAGTTTGCCGGGAAAAAATTGTAAATATATACATAACAAAAATACTTAAATTGTTAAATAAATTATTTGTATTACTTGTGAATTCCAACTAATCGGCGAAGGATAGAGAACATATAGCTGGAGTCTATTTCGTCCGTTTTGGTGCATTTTCGTCGCGCTATCTATACTATGAAACGAAATTTTGTTCCGGCAACAAGACTTATCGAGTACCCGATGTGAGACGAATATTCATAAAACTCAGGTACTCGATAAAGTTCGAGTATACCCGTCTGATCACGGGTATCCGATCGAATCATAGTCTAATTACCCGAACCGACCAATTCTGCTACCCGCACACCCCTACATATTACTTATTACATATTACTTATTACACATTACTTATTACACATTACTTATTACACATTACTTCTTACACATTACTTATCACACATTACTTATTACACATTACTTATTACATATTACTCATTACATACGATTACTATAGCCAAATTGAAATTTTTCCAGTACTGGAATATGTGAATTTGTACATTTTCGTAGCGCAACTCTCCTTCGACAATCTACAGCACAGGCGCTAGCTCAAGTCGTCTGTTTCAGACAATGCCGCAAACCATGGCGCGCTTAATGGGCGGAAGATCCTTGGGTCTGAGTCCCCTGGCGTTCTTACTAACCCGCAGCGCATCCGTCCTCGCGTCGCACGCTATAGCGAGCGGTAAAAAAGAAAACTCGCCGCAAGGTCCCGTCGCAGTATTGAAACAGAAAATATCCAAAGGCGAACTGGTGGCGGACGACTATCAGATGCAAGTTGCCGCCAGGCTGCAGACGGTTTACGGGGACATTGAGAATTACGAGCCGGAGCAGCCCAGCCTGCTGGGCAAGTGGTTAGGCAAAGGCAAGAAAAAAAAGAAATTACCCAAAGGACTCTATCTTTACGGAGCTGTGGGCGGAGGTAAAACAATGTTGATGGACCTATTCTATAATTGCTGTCAGGTATCTCAGTTCTAATTTCTTTTGTATTTGCGCACGGGGAGCCGATAAACGTAGCCCGAAGCGAAACTTATGTTACGCGAACAATTCTCGGACGCGCGTCGGGAAAATCATGGAAATTGTTGCAAGGTGGCGTAGCGCCTCTGTAGAATTATTGCGAAGTATACGTAGCGCGGCTTTCCACGTGCGCTGTACAAATCGCTTAACGAAAGAGGCGTGCGATTGCTCGACGAAAGCTTTATTCTTCCATTTGTGCCTCAGACGGAGAACAAGAGGCGCGTTCACTTCAATAAATTTATGCTGGACGTTCACGCCAGAATACACGAGGTGAAGAAAGGCGTTACGCGAGACCCTCACAGTACGAAGCTTCAACCCTTCGATCCTATACCACCGGTTGCATCCGTCATCATCGAGAACGCCTGGTTGCTTTGCTTCGACGAGTTTCAGGTAATCGCGCGATCCTGAATTACATTTTTACGGGCCTTTGGAAAAAGTAATGCGAGTTTGGTAACGCGAAAACTGGCTCTTCAGGTTCAAACACGAATAACTCAATAACTAATTATTATTTCGCATATCCGAATGAACATTCTCCAAGTTGAACGCCGCATCTTCGAAAAGCCTTTTAAAAAATCGCGATGTTATTTTGACACGAATTTTTTTGAAAATAGACGCATTTTTCGATTATCTAATGTATGTGAAAAATAGAATCGCCATGAAGAAATTTTTTTTTTCCAGCGTTTAACAGGTAAGGGGTAGGCTACTGTGACAACGCGATTATTTAAAAAAATCAATTTTGAAAGAATAAGTAAGACTATTGAAAAATCGTTTGGACATTTATTTCTATGTATACTAACAATCTTGTGTACCAAATTTCATTAAAAATGTTAGTAATTAAAGAAGTTATAAACAATCTCGCGAAGGACCTTCGAAGGTGAAGCAAAAAAACGAGTTTTTTTCTTACGGCCTTAGGTCACAGTAACGGGTATAAAAACATGTGCGAATTTAACAATTTTTTTTCGTATGAAAAAGTGATGCGCTCATAAAATTAATTACACATCTATTTAGTATGAATATCAAGCTGTTAGAAAATATATATATTTTTTTTCGATGTACAACATGGCCGACTACTAATATTTTCTTTTGTTATCTTTTTTTTAGGCGCTCCGCGGCGTGACATTTAGCATTCACAATTTTTTTTACCTAGAACAAAAAACACAAATTCTCGTCAATCTACATTAGAATACGTAGAGAAGTACGGACGGAATTTAAAAAATATTGTTCTATTCAAAAGTTGTAGGTATTTGAACTGAAGAAATGAATTTTCAGTGAAAAATTTCGTTATAACTGCTCATACACTGCTCATAAAATGAAAAGTTTTCGATTAATCAGAAATTCCGTACGTACTTCTCTGCGAAATGCAATTAGGAACATAACTTTTAAATTTGAAGTAAATCGAGCGAAAATTGTTGAAGTTATTTGTCACGCCAATTGGAAAATGGCTGTTTCGAGAAGTTTCGAGTAGTCGGCCATTTTGTACATCGAAAAAAAATATATATATTTTTTCTAACAGCTTGATATTCATACTAAATACATGTGTAATTAATTTTATGAATCACTTTTTCATACGAAAAAAAAATTGTTAAATTCGCACATGTTTTTATACCCGTTACTGTGGCCTAAGGCCTTAACATAGATAATATTGGATAAGACTTGACCGAGCTTATTTTGCTATCGTGTTTCAATCGTCAAAAGAAAGGTTTCAATCTTTTTTTTTTCGATTTTCCGAGGAAATATTACATTGTTGTTGATAACTAATGAAAAAAAATGTTAAAACGAAAAACGTCGAGACTAAACTACTATTACCTTGAATAAGTGTACCAAATTTCAACTCAATCTGTTCATTAGATGTCGAGAAATCGCGTACACCGTGTTGAAAAACATAGTTTCGAAAAAAAAACGCGTTTTTTACTAGCAGTTCTATCGTTGTGATAATAAATTTACCTTCCTCTACAATTTAAGTTGCCTCAAGCGAATTTAGATTTTTTTCGAAATTTTTAGAGTAGCCTAACCCTTTAACTTTGAGAGTTTTTCTTCCTATTAAGGGGAGATATACACGTAGGAGCCGGAAAAAGGTCATTTTTGTGAATTTTTTCAAGGAAAACTATTTGAAATTTCGGATTGGGGTTTTAATTATCTATAAGTACTTACATTCAAAAATATGTTTAATTTTCTTTATTTAAAAATATCAAAATTATACAAGGATATTATATGATCCTTGGAGCGTCGTAAAAAAATCTGCGTATACGGTACCCACTGGCGTTTCTTCAAAAATCATCTGAAAAAAAAACCAAAAAGATTATTAAATTAGATACTATAATCTAGTATTTGTCAAAGCCGATTTTGAAAATATCGATTTATGACAAAATGGCGGACGTTTGAACGTAAATAGTGATTTTTGGGCCAAAAATTAGTTATTATTTTGCCTATAAAACAAAAACTAAGTAACGGAAAAAAAATCCTATGACAAGTACTAGATAATGGTGTATAGAATAACCACAAAAAACCTCAAGGCAATCGGTTCATTGGTTTTCGAGAAATTTTGGGTACCGATTTGAAAAACGTAGTTTTGAGGAAAACGCGTTTGAAAATTGGGGAATAAATAAATCATGAAATTTGTCAACTTACATGGAATCGTCGATACCAGGCCCATAGTGTAGGTCTTCTACGGTCGACGGAATGTTCATAGCTTCTAAATCCTCGACCTCGACCATCTAGGTGTATATCTCCCCCTTAATCTCGACGAATTTTGTTCGCAAAAACTGCTATTATTTTTAGGTGACTGACGTCGCGGATGCAATGATTCTGAAGCGTCTGTTCACGGAGCTCTTCAACAACGGTGTCATAGTCGTGGCGACGAGTAACCGATCGCCCGACAATTTGTACAAAAATGGTCTCCAACGGGGCAACTTTGTACCGTTCATTCAAGTATTAAAGGATCATTGTATGGTGGAATCCCTGGATTCCGGTGTCGATTACAGGTTGAAAGGAACAGGCGGAAAAAATCGAAGCTACTTTGTGTACGTTCATGCGGTTTTTGGTAATTTTTAGATAAGTGACTTTTCCGAAAAATGAGCCTAAAATTAATGTTTTGCTATTTTTTCATTTATCGGGTCATTAATGATGATATTCTGTCGGGGGAAGCTGAAATTCACTCCCCCATAAAAGTTACGGGGTTTCGAAGTTCGCGGAAACACCCGATAAAATAGGGCATTTTTGAACCTTTCGACGCCTATATTTGGTTTGTTTAGGTTTTTGAACAATAAGTCACATTTATACAGAAACGTGTGTTTCTGTATAAAAGTCACTTATCTAAAGAATTATCCAGTTTTTTTCCCCGCAAAATCGTATTTTTTCTTTCCTGCATCATGTACATAAAGTTGTTATAATTATTGCAGAAAGGGACAAGATGCGGATGACGCAGTTGACAAGCTTTTCAAGTACTTGTGCTCGATGGAGAACGACATTGTGAGGCCGAAAACGCTCTCGATAAAAGGTCGCAACGTCACGTTCAAAAAAACGTGCGGCCAAGTAATCGATTCTAGCTTCGAAGAGCTGTGCGACAGGGTGAATAATGGAAAAGTGTCTCGTGATATTCGGAGACGAATATCTCGCGCTATTTGAAAGATTTTTTTATTTTTTTCTATCGATTTTTTTTACGTTGGGCCGTTTTATCAATGTTTGGTTCGGAATTTTAAGGGGCACGGCCACCACATTTGGATGATAATAATATGGAAACTTTTTGATAATTATTCGAAAACCGTCAAATGAGTTTATCGACAATTTCTAATTGGTTATTCAAAATATACATAAAAAAGGGAGCAATGTTTAAACCTTTTTTTCGATACGCAGCCCTCCGTGGTGGAGCTTTTTCCAAGTCTGAAGATCAAACCTGAAGCTAAATACCAAAGCGCATCTCAATGGAGATGTAAAACAGAAAAGTTCCAAGGATGTTAAAAGAGTTGTGATTTTTCGAGAAATGGTGAACACTTGCATTTTACGAAAGACAAATTTTTATTAAAATGTTAATAGCAAAAACAGTTTTTAAGGGGCCAGTCCACTTTGGAGCCCCGAAAAAAGGGCTATTTTCGCGATTTTTTTTGGAGGATTTTATAAAATATATGAATATAAAAGTTGTTGGGCTTGATAAATAGTCTTGAAATACATTCAAAAAAAAAATTATTCATTTTTATTCATTTTTAAGTACAAAAACTATAATTTAACGTAACGCCTCAAAAATAGGTGGGCTAGGTAGCTCCATCACAAGTCGGCAACGGCTTGTCTGAAACAAAAAAATCAAAGTCCATTAGATTCAGTATGACACCAGCTACAAAATGACCCTCGGATATAATGTTTTATCAAAAAATAAAAAAATGGCAGATGAAAAACGAAAAAAGGAAATAAAAAACGCGTTTTTTGCAGTTTCTCGCAAAAAAAAGAGTAAAAAACCAAATTTTAAAACCATCGAGGGTCATCTTGTTGCGAATCATGTTTACAATATGTGGTTCAAATTTTAAGAGAATCGGTTTATTAGTTTTAAGATACGATGGAGCTAGATTTTAAAAACATTGTTTCGAGACAAACGCGTTTGAAGTTTATACTATGAAAGATTCTCACCTAAACTCAATCGGTTTGTACCCTCGAAGTAAAGTTCTTACTAAACTCAATGTATGTACTTTCGAAAACAGTAAAAAAAAATATCGTTTTTTTTTAATTTTCAAAGTGGACTGGCCCCTTAATAGTTCATAAAAATCGTTGGTTCTCCTCTAGTGCTTTGTGTCTACATTAAAAAGGGCTTTGGTATACAGGTTTAGGTTCAGTCTAAAAAAAATAGGAAAATTTCACGGTCGGAGACTTCAATTTTGTATTTAAAAAAATCTCCGAACGTTTTATCTCACTCTTTGTTGTGTATATTTTGAGAAACCCATTCTCAAAATTCAGTAAAGTTGATTAAGTTTTTCACAATCAACATCAAGGGGCTATACCAGTGTGAACGTAGAAAATTTGCGTGATTTTCGGGAATTTTTTGGATGAAAGGTACTCAATTAAATGTTTCGGAAAATTAAGAATATATTTAGCTATATTTGACCTATACGACATAATTTTTTCATAGAAAGATATTGAGATCCAAGCGACTTGTGCACTGACTTCGGAGGCGCAAAAAAAAGTTCCTCCACTGCTGACATGATTCCGGGCGATTGAGTAGCTGAAACCGAAAAAGGGAAAAATGTCGTTAAACTGGAAGGTATTTCCTGTACAATGACGTAGGATTTTCGAAAAATATCAAAATCTAACAAAATGGCGTAGTTATGAAAAAAAAGTCTGTTTTCTTGCCTATAAAATGGTCGTTTTTTTCAATGCCAAATCGTCAATTTTCATCCAATCAAAAATATCCTACGTCATTGTAGAGTAAATATATTCAAGAGTACTGAGTTCAAATTTCAAGTCAATCGGATAATTGCTCTTTGAGTTACAATGTCAGCAAATTTGAAAAATCTCATTTCGAGAAAAACGCGTTTAAAGATTTAACTATCGATTTTTGCAAGATAAAATGATAAATATACGGCCTTGAAATTTTTCCAGGATATTCTTGAAAGTATAAACTGTCGAAAAAGGCAAAAAATCGATTTTTTGAAAGTGTCACACTGGTGTAGCCCCTTAAAGTCTCTATATCAGTGTGTCGCCCAACATGGCCGCGTCATCCCTCGATGAAAAATATCGTTTACGCAGTGGATAATATATGTTAAAAAAAAAACGATTGTTACTTCAGCCCGTTATATTCACTTTTCTTTATTACTGGGAAACATTTTGCCTGACTAAACACATTTTTAAATGGTCGCGAGGTATTCAAAATTGTCAATTGCTCGCGAACACATTTATATCTTGTTCCGTACCCCCACAGCCAATGGGTGCCAGCGATTACCTTGAAATGTCTCAGGCTTTCCACACAATCATCATAAGAGACGTTCCCCAACTGAACTTGAAACTAAAATCACAAGCCCGAAGATTTATCACGCTCATCGACACGCTGTACGATAACAGAGTGAGTTCCCGATGCTCCGCGCGTATGTTTGCAATTAGTCCGAATGTGAATTACGACTGTTTATATTTTAATTTATTGCTTCCCGCAGGTGAGAGTTGTTGTTTCGGCTGCGGCGCCGCACACGCAATTGTTCGTTGCCGAAGGTGACGTCGAGTACACCGACGAGAAAAGAATGTTGATGGACGATTTGAAAATTTCAGTTGGCTCGGTTCGTATCAAGTTCTTTGATAAATATTATTTTTTTAAAGGCGATCAAGGACGTGTCGGTCATTGTAACATTGAGTCGAAACGTTATTCGAAGAACTTTTTGAATCGTTTTGTCCTTTATTGACCATCTTGATATTTGACCTGGAAATGAAAAACCGTTTTTCGTATTTTTCTCCGGACTTAAGGGGTTAGGCTACTGCGACGACCCGAAAATCAGGATAATCAACAAAAAAAAATTGAAGGAATAAGTGAGACGATTGAAAAATTGCTTGGACATTGACTTGTATGTACATTAACATAGCTGCGTACCAAATTTCATTTAAAAATATTGATAATTATAAAAGTTATAAACAATCTCGTAAGGGACCTTAAAACGTGAGAGACTCAACGGTGGACTTCATTTTGGCTGCCCGGTTGAGCGGAAACCAAAAAACCTTTTTCTTAAAATAGAGAATACTGGTTAAGGATTGGTCGCGTTTTTGTGTTATCGTGTTTCAATCATAGAATTGTTTTTGGGTAAGGTTCCGAACCTCTCCTCCGAACGAGCTGAAATTTTGCACAAACCTTCCTTTTAATATTTCAAGACAACCCCTAAAGGGATTTTTGGCTACGTACAATAGTTTTTGGGTTTGTGTGGGTTCGTTTCTGCTTGTTTGAGTTTATTTGTTTGGACAAAACGGAGAGCGCGATCACATATATAGGTATGAACAGAGACGTAGCAGATATAGATATAGTCGGCGCGCGTTAAAAAAGAAACTTAAAAATTCAATATCCCGAAAACTATTGCGAGTCGCCAAAAATCCCTTTAGGGTTTGCCTTAACATATCAAAAGAAAGGTTTGTGCAAAATTTGAGCTCGATCGGAGAGGGGGTTTTCGGCAACTTATCCCTTTTTTAAAATTGATTTCGATTTTTCGAGATAAAATGGCACTGTTAATAACTAATGAAAAAAAATGGTAAGAAGAAAAACGTCGGTCAAGACTAAACTACTATTACACTGAATAATTGTACCAAATTTCAAGTGAATTCGTTCATCAGATATCGGAACATTGTGTACACCATTTTGAAAAATATAGTTTCGGGAAAAACGTGTTTGAAGTTCTACTAAAAGTTCTATTGTTATAATCATAAGTTTACCTTCAATCTGCGATTCCTGCACCATATGTTGGACCTTCCTCTTCAATTTCCGTTGCCCCAAGCGACTACCAATTTTTTTTCTTCGTTTTCACAGTAGCCTAACTCCTCATTTTACGGTAATCGCAATCATTTGGCAAACAAGCAAACAAAGAAACTCAATAAATGCTATTTTCGTGTTTTATGTTAGATCCTGAACCAAAGGCTTACAAGAGTAGAATCGAGGGGCGGTCTGGGTAAAAAAACCAGACAAACCCCGAGAGTGAACACATCATATTTTGATTTTTCCAAACGAACACGCACTTGACTTTATTTACAGTTATTTCAGTATTAAATAATGAGAATGGCAGACTCAACAATGCATTGCATTAAATCGTCCTCGAATTCAGCGCCTTTGATTTTACGCGAAGGAACAAACTTTTACCGTCGTGATGTTTTTTTAGGATGATCACAAGTCTAACATCTTCACCGGCGAGGAGGAGCTGTTCGCGTTCGATCGCACGGTATCGAGATTATCGGAAATGCAGACGAAGGAATACTGGGACCAGTGGCAGCATCACAGATAACCCAAACGCGAAATAGAACTTGAACGCTTGTGTATGTTCGTCATTTTAGTTTCAGTATGGGGGTCGATTCTCGAGAGTGCTAATAGGTTCAATGTGACGTGAATAATCGAGCGACATATTTATTTATCATGCGACACGAAGTTTCCTGTGAAACGACAGGCTTATAGTCTAATTATATATACACGTATATACGCACACAGATGTAATAAAATTTCGTACATCGTAGAATTATGATGTTCCTACCAAACACTCACTGGGAATTTTGTTCTTCGTTGTCGCCAACTTCGAACTGTCCCAAGTCGACTCTACACGACCGAGCGTCGCTCGTCCCTGGAGCGAAATTGATCGATACTGAAATCGGCATAATTGCGATCAATTTGTCTCTCGGTGACGTAACGTGCATCTCAATATTGCGGTCGTGTTCGTTCTCTATTCTCATTATATCCGGACAACTTTCAAATACATGATTTACTATTTACCGTAACAATTATATCGACGCGAAGAAAATTATTTGGATACGTTTTAGGTAGTTATACCGCGTGAGACGAAAACTAGTAGCAATAGAAATATTTTCCAACCCTTCGGACTTTGGAGAAAACTTTTCCTACCAAAGTTGCATAGTTCGAAGGGGGTCATCGCGTGGTGGCTACGTGTTTCATCCAGGTGGAGGCACCTCGGAGATTTCAAAATCACGTCCATTTTTTAAATGGGCCATTTTTTTTTTTCAGAATTTTATCAAGGAATTTTATCAAGGAAGAATAAGTTCACATACCAAATTTTACGATGATTCATCAAGATGCGTCGTATAAAAAATCTTTAAAATAGAAGGTTCAGTGTTCTTGGCTCAGAATCAATTTACAAAGCGGTGCAATCTGATTCTAAATTAACGGCCCACGTAGCATAAACCCAGG
Source organism: Ophion ellenae (assembly GCA_963210295.1). Classification (NCBI taxonomy): domain Eukaryota; kingdom Metazoa; phylum Arthropoda; class Insecta; order Hymenoptera; family Ichneumonidae; genus Ophion; species Ophion ellenae. Next base: position 22,982,312 of record OY723391.1, on the reverse strand, counting down.
CAGAATAAATGTCCAATTGACGTCGATAAGTTACCGTTGTCAGGTTACCTTTAAGACATGACCGTAAGATAACTATTCGACATCTTTCAAATGACATCTCGTATAATGCTGCCGTAAAGTTATCTTTTTTATGATATCTTTCGGCGATGAAAATGGATGTCTAAAAGGTATCCCAAAATATTATCCAATTGGTGACTTTTTTAAGTTATCAAAAAGTTATCTATTTACTGTTATCTACTGTATCTAGTTCAACGTTATCCAAAGGATATCATAAAGACGAATTACATAAGACGTCTTTTTCATGACATCTTTCAGATATCGGTAATATGCTGTCTTTTAAGATATTTGGTATTGGCGGGAAATAGTAAAAAGTCATCCAAATGTTGTCCTAAAGATCACATCCAACAGATCACTTTTATGATAGTGCGAATGTAGCGTGTCATATTTCATTTCACCGGCAAAAAATGGTGTGTAACAACAAGTAGTTGAAAAAATAAAGGTGTTGAAAGACATACACGTGAGTGCCTTTTATCCTACTATTCTTTTCGTCTCTGTGAGTACATATATGTGTTTAATGTACTATCTTTTTATTCTAAAAGCGTATGTCTGCTTTTGAAGTTATCCATGGGATCGCTTGGAGCATGGCAACCACCAAAAAACGTGACTGCAACGGAAGAGGGGTCTAATAACGACTGTACCGTTTTTATAATATTAAATTACATTTCACTTATAATGAATTAATCGATGTTTTATTTATAATGACCTAGCCCACTTCGAAACCGACATAACAATATCGTATCAATGTCTTCGTGATAAAAATTAACTTATTATCAGTCTAGATTATTGAGCCGTATTAAATATTTCAGACTATTAATAGGTTAATTTTTATAAAGAAATGGATAGGATATTGTTATACATATATATCGCCAATAAATAGACATCTTTTCGATAGTACTCTACGATACCGTTTAGATGTCGTTTTTTCAACCTCATTCGGATGCCTATTGGACGACTTTTAGATGGCAGTGGTATATTGGCCTTTTTGTGCCTTTAAGAAGATACCTTTCAGATATATCGATTTGATGACTTTGCGCTAACGTAGCGACAACTGAAAAGAGTCGACCTTTAGTCGACAATTTGTTAACCATTAAAAGTTGCCGTATAGTTAACTATCGGACACAAATAAGTTATCTGCCAAGCGGACATAAGTGATACGTTTTGTAATACAAAACGGCGTCTTTTTGGACAACCAAAAAGTTATCCGTATCCGTTTCGCGATATCTTTCGGATGCCATGTAGATAACATTTTGCTACCTGGGAAGTTACCATTTTCAGGTTATCTTTAAGACATTACCGTAAGATAACTATTCGACATCTTTCAAACGACATCCCGTTTAATGTTGTGAAGTTATCTTTTTTATGATATGTGAAAACGGATTCTGTAAAGTATCATAAACTATTATTCAATTGATGACTATTTTCACTAATAATTATTTTTAAATGATCATTTTAAAGATTCTTAATGCTCAATTGCATTGGAAATCAAGTTTCAAAATTTTCAATTACGCCCATTCCCGCTTAAAGTGATATGCGTAGATCGGAAATAAATTGAGGAGAAAAAAAATCGCCGATTAGGGAAATGAACCCAATATACTATGAGTGTAAGGGCGGAACGAACCCACTTGGCCAAACTACCTTTGTGGCAGCGATTAACGAAATGTCATTCATTTTTATCAGAGTCCCTTACGATTTTTCAAATAATCGTCACATCAAACATGCATTTTCGAACTATTTTTCTATATCTCTATTTATAAAAATATCCATTTTTAAACATTCGGTAACTACATTAAGTGTTTTCATTACCTCGTATAATTATTTTCTATAACTTTTTCTCGCTCAATTAACGTGAAACGAATTGGTAAGGTCGTCAATCGTGGTATATCTTAATGCCCAGGTTGGCAGAAGTGTCGCGAAGTTACAGACATGCGCCCCGTTCGTAACCTCAATATCGGCCCAAGGAGCTGTCCATGGAGGCTAGAGTGGGAGGAGGCTGATCTGTGCATTTCAAAGTGGCTACAAAAATGTGGTCAGACCGGGATGGCGCCACTGTCTCTAAGACCTCGAGCAGGAAGCTGAGTGTCGATGTCGTGTAAGAGAGATGGAAGAGGATCAAATACGCATCCCAGCAAGCAGTGCAGCGAGATCGCGCGCAAAAGTTACCCCCTCGCTGGTCTCTTACGCGCCCATCACACAATCATAGTAGCGCGTGTCCGTGAGCAAGCGACGCTCGGACATCTTCGGAAAGAGCCAAGCGCGCCGAAGTTTCCCGACCGCTCCTACGGCAGCTACACCAATGCATGGACGCCGAGCTCGTTCATGTGCGACCAAGCCGAAACGAAGGCTTCAAAGGAAAAAGCAATGTGAGCACGAGTCGCGCGTGACGTCACCCGACGGAACGCGCGAGGCTTTTAGATGATTTCGATGCTTATTTAGCTCTTGATTCTCTGCGTTATTAATGTATACAAAAAAATGTATCGGGCACCCTGATCGCTTATTTTTTTAGTTTATACGTTAATTTAAATATAACAATAAATCCAAATTACAACTTATTTGTCTTCTAAAAAATTGTTTACACTCTACTCACACCCGTCCTTATGCCAAATAAATTATAATTAATAAAAGTAAGCGGAAATATATTTACATTCGTATTATTATATTAATTCTCATAGTTTCATCAAGCGATAAAGCATTATCCCCAAAAGCAAGCCAATCAACCATCCGGCCGCGAATCGTCAGTACCAGAAAGTGCATATTCTACAAGCGATGGGATGGTCCCGTTGGTAGCGTTCCTGGCTTTGGTCCGCAGGGGCGCAGGATCGTTCACCGCGCTCAGTCCTTTTTTTAAAATTATTATTACTATTAATTCTTGTTTGATTAGTTATTTTTATTAAGTTATCATTATTATTTTTATTAGTTATCTTTTGGTGCCGAAAAATGTATCGCACACTCCGACCGCTTATTTTATTAGTTTGTACGTTAATTTGAATGTAATAATAAATCTAAATTACAACTTATGTATCTTCTAAAAAATTGTTTGCGCTTTACTCACACACGTCTCTATGCCAAATAAATTGTAATTCATAAAAGTAAGCGGAAATATATTTATAGTCGTATTATTATATTCATTCTCGTAAGTTACGATTCGCGGCCGGATGGATGTGGCTTGTTTTTGGGGATAATGCTTTATCGCTTGATGATAGTATATGAGAATGAATATAATAATGCGAATATAAATATATTTTCGCTTACTTTCTATGAATTATAATTTATTTGGCATAAGGATGGGTGTGAGTAGAGTGTAAACAATTTTTTAGAAGACAAATAAGTTGTAATTTGGATTTATTGTTATATTTAAATTAACGTATAAACTAAAAAAATAAGCGATCAGGGTGCCCGATACATTTTTTTGTATACATTGATAACGCAGAGAATCAAGAGCTAAATAAGCATTGAAATCATCTAAAAGCCTCGCGCGTTCCGTCGAGTGACGTCACGCGCGAGTCGTGCTCAGATTGCTTTTTCCCTCGAAGCCTTCGTTCCGGCTTGGCCGCACATGAACGAGCTCGGCGTCCATGTTTGGTGTAGCTGCCGAAGGCGCGGTTGGGAAACTTCGGCGCGCTCGGCTCTTTCCGAAGATGTCCGAACGTCGCTCGCTCACGAACACGCGCTACTATGATTGTGTGATGGGCGCCTAAGAGGCGGGAGAGGGGGTAACTTTTGCGCGCGATCTGGCTATATATCATTTTGCATTTCTCTCGCACGCAGCCTACTTCTCAAGTATCATGCTGCCTTATGCACAGTTCAGTTCTCATTATTTACTTGTTCCGTCTCTGTCACACGCAGCTCACTTCTCGACGTCTTAGCAATAGTCGCGCCATCCCAGTATGACCACATTTTTGTAGCCACTTTTTTCAAGTCTCTCCATAAGAGATCGGACTCCTCCCACTCTAGCCTCCCTGGTACATGTATTGAAAAATATGTTGGCAACATTTTTACTCACAAGTTCGAAAATCGACGGAGTTATAGTCACTTTAGTGAGAACAGGCAGAGATTAGTAGGGAGATGTACAACGCTCCCCTTTTCGGCGTGCCTCAGAAATGGCGCTAAATCGCGGCGGCGAGTTCGGGAATATGATTTTGTGTGCATCGCCTCTGTCGAGGTTGCAGATTCCCTTGTAGCCGCGCGAGTCGTGAGCACCGCTCGAGTCGATATCGCAGTCAGCGTGCACACGAATGGGTAGCTCGGTGGGGGAAAAGTCTCTGCCCCTCGCTCACTCGACAGGCGAACGGAGCGAGGTTTTCCGTCCGATCGAGCTCGACATATGTGTGGCCGTACTGCGGATTGGAATATGCATTAAATGAATTTCAAAGAGAAAAACATGTACCGAGAAAATTGTTTTCTCTCGGTTGGCCGTTTATGCCGAGAATGCGGGTTAAAAAAATTAACGACGAACCGCGTTGAAAAATAAAACGCCGAAACGACCGTGGAAGGTTCAAAAAGAAATCTTGAGCCTTTGCCGCGGTCGCTACGGCGTTTTTTTTTTCAACAGTAAACATTATGAATAAGGGTGTATCATAAATGTTTTTCTATCCTCAATGAGCGTCGTGGCTCAGTTGGCAGCGTGACGGATTGACGATGCTTGCGGTCCAGGTTCGATCCCTGGTTAATCGACTTTTTTAATCTATTTTTTTTTCTCCATTTTATATTCAAAAAATTTCGAACTTTCGCGAAAGCGAGAGTCAGTTCGAAATTTTTTGAATATAAAATGGAGAAAAAAAACTAGTTCGTAAGAGAGTAAGTAAGAGAGTAAGAGAGTAATGCCTGGACATGCGAACTTACTCTCGCATGTCCAGGCATTATTTATGATATTTAATTCATATATGTTTAATTTTTAAAAAGACATTGGCTACCAGGGATCGAACCCGCATCTTCTGCACTCAGAGCCCGCAGGCTGACATATCAACCGTGAGGCTCTTGTGACTGCAAACCTGCCTTACGCATGCACACTTATCCAACCTTAAAAAAAAATTCGCTGCATACCATTTGCATATTGTTTTTATGACCCCAAAGTATTATTGAAGACAATTGAAAACGATTTTTCCAAATTCCTAGAGTGGTATTATCCCTTAAAGAAAAGAAATTGATTTTTTGATCGTTGTAAATGTATATCCCCTCTTAAAGACTTTAAGGCGTCTAGCCACCTTGGCCGATCGAAAAAGGGGTATATAAAAAAAAACTCGAAATTATGGGCCGGAATATTTTTTTTTTATTTACACCACGTCAGAAAGGGCTTTAAGAATAACGTTAATACATTTCCGTTCAAAATATTAAAAAATGGCGTCGTTATGCACATTGCCGCGGAGGTCCTCCGCACGATACGCGCGGTCGTTGTCCCAGCTGTTACGCGGTCATGTCACATCTGAAAAAAAACAATCAGCTCATTCGTGCGTAGTGTTGCTACAATGTAGCGTAGCGGTTTTTTTTCGACCATTAAAAAAATTATGGTGAGCCATAATTTCGGTGAAAAATACAATTTTTTTTCTTCGGCTCACCATAATTTTTTTAATTGTCGAGAAAAAAACCGCTACGCTACATTGTAGCGACACTACCCACGAAAGAGCTGATTTGTTTTAGCAGATGTGACATGACCGGATAACAGCTGGGACAACGACCCCGCGTATCGTGCGGAGGGCCCCCGCGGCAGGGTGCATAACGGCGCCATTTTTTAATATTTTGAATGGAAATTCATTAACGTTATTCTTGAAGCCCTTTCTGACGTGTAAAAAAATAAAAATATTCTGGCCCATACTTTCGAGTTTATTATTATTATTTTTAAATATACCCATTTTTCGATCGGCCAAGGTGGCCAGACACCTTAAAGTCTTTAAGAGGGGATATACATTTACAACGATCAAAAAATCAATTTCTTTTCTTTAAGGGATAATACCACTCTAGGAATTTGGAAAAATCGTTTTCAATTGTCTTCAATAATACTTTGGGGTCATAAAAACAATGTGCAATTGGTATGCAGCGAATTTTTTTTTAAGGTTGGATAAGTGTGTGTACGTAAGGCAGGTTTGCAGTCACGAGAGCCTCGCGGTTGATATATCAGCGTGCGGGCTCTGAGTGCAGACGACGCGGGTTCAATCCCCGGTAGCCAATGTCTTTTTTAAAATTAAACATATATGAATTAAATATCATAAATAATGCCTGGACAGGCGAGAATAGTTAAAGCGAGAGTAAGTTCGACATTTTTTTAATGTAAAATGAAGAAAATAGATTAAAAAAAGTCGATTAACCAGGGATCGAACCCGGACCGCAAGCATCGTCAATCCGTCACGCTGCCAACTCAGCTACGACGCTTATTGAGGATAGAAAAACATTTACGATACACCCTTATTCATAATGTTTACTGTTGAAAAAAACGCCGTAGCGACCGCGGCAAAGGCTCAAGATTTCTTTTTGAACCTTCTACGGTCGTTTCGGCGTTTTATTTTTCCACGCGGTTCGTCGTTGATTTTTTTAACCCGCATTCTCGGCATAAAGGGCCAACCGAGAGAAAACAATTTTCTCGATACATGTTTTTCTCTTTGAAATTCATTTAATGCATATTCCAATCCGCAGTCCGGCCACACATATGTCGAGCTCGATCGGACGGAAAACCTCGCTCCAGTGCAGCCAGATCGCGCGTAAAAGTTGCCCCCTCTCTAGTCTCTTACGCACCCATCACACAATCATAGTCGCGCGTGTCCGAAAGCGAGGGACGCTCTGACACACCTTCGGAAAGAGCCGAGCACGGTCGAAGTGTCACGACCGCGCCTTCGGCTGCTACACTGATACATGGACGCTGAGCACATTCATGCGCGACCAAGCCGAAACGAAGGCTTCGAGGGAAAAAGCAATCCGAGTACGACTCGCGCGTGACGTCACCGACGGCACGCGCGAGGCTTTTACATGATTTCAATGCTTATTTAGCAATTGATTCTCTGCGTTATTAATGTATACAAAAAAATGTATCGCGCACTCTGATCGCTTTTTTTTTAGTTTATACGTTAATTTAAATACAATAATAAATCTAAATTACAACTTATTTATCTTATACAAAATTGTTTATGCTTTTCTGACACCCGTCCTTATGCAGAATAAATTATAATTCATAAAAGTAAGCGGAAATATATTTATATTCGTATTATTATATTAATTCTCATACTTTCATCAAGCGATAAAGCATTATCCCCAAAAACAAGCCATCCGGCCGCGAATTGTAAGTACCAGAAAGTGCACATATTCTACAAGCGATGAGATGGTCCCGTTGGTAGCGTTCCTGGCTTCGGTCCGCAGGGGCCCGTAGTGCAAATTTTTCTCCAAATTTTTCATAATTTCTCATATTTTAGTCATATCTGAGATTTTCCGAGAAAAAAAACGATTTAAAACAGATTCAAGTACTGGTCTATTCCCCAAAAACACATTTTTTTTTACTTAAAATTCATGATTTCTCATTTTTTTCCCGGAAATTTCTCTTTTTCCTTTGACCTGAGTGAACGGCTGCGGAGATATTCGAAGAAAAGTTAAAGATGAAAAGAAATGAGATTTTCGTTAAAAAACTTTTTATTATTATTATTTTTGTGCGGAAATTTCCCTTTTCCTATTACCTGAGTAAACGGCTGCGGAGATATACAGAGAAAATTTAAAGATGAAAAAAAATGAGATTTTCGTAAAAAAAACTTGATAATATTTTTTTTTTCCGGAACTTTTTCTTTTTCCTATTGAGTGAACGGCTGCGGAGATATTCGGAGAAAAGTTGTAGATGAAAAAAAAAGAGTTTCGTAAAAAAACTTATTACATTTTTTATCCCTCATAATTCTGAGAAATAATGAATTTCCGAAATTTTTGAAAACATTATTTTCCTTAAGGGGTAACACCACTGTAACGGCCTGCCACGAAGCGATTTAGACAAATAATACTTGGGGTAATTATTAAGCATATATTGAAGTATAATGCAAAAATTTTTTTGGGAAAATATTACAAAATGGCGACACTGCAGCAAATTCTTCCGAGGCATGTTGAACTTAAGGTGCTCTACGGCACGCAGTATAACTTGTGCCAATTTTATTCTGGACAAAATAATTTTTTTCAAATTAAATCTAGATGAGTGTAGCTAGTGAACCACGTAGGGGATTTTAGAAATAATGATTTTTGAGTAATTGCCGAGTATTTGACTAAAAATGTTCAATTTTTTTAAAGACAGTTATTTTTTAATAAACATTGTTTAAATTAACTTATCGAAAATCCCCTACGGGGTTCAGTAGCTACACTCATGTAGACTTAATAAAATAAAATTCTTCTTTTTAGATTAAAATTGGCACAGTTATACTGCGTGCCGCAGAGGTTCGACATGCTTCGGAAGAATTGCTGCAGTGTCGCCATTTTGTAATATTTTTGGATAAAAATGTATAGCCATATACTTAAATATATGCTCAATAAATACCGCATGTATTATTTGCTTATCACATTTTCTTCCGCCAAAAAAATATTAAAAAATGCGCTTCCTGTAAGGTCCTTACAGTGGTATTACCCCTCAAAGTCTTCATATAATTTCCAACATTCTCCCGTGATCGTGATTAAAATGATGAAATATTCGGAAAAATTCGAAAACAATTCGGAGAAACTCGGATGTTTGCGTAAAAATAAATGTCCGCCAAACTCTGAATTCTTCTTATTTGTTCCAATTCATAGAAAAAATCGGAAAAATTTTCCGGAAAAAATCGGAGTTTTTCGGAAAAAGATTTGCACTAGGAGCGCGGGACCGTACCCCGCGCTCAGTGCTTTTTTTAAAATTATTATTATTATTAATTCTTATTTGATTGGTTATTTTTATTAGTAATCGTTATTATTTTAATTAATTATCTTTTAGTGTCGAAAAATTTATCGCTCCCTTTGACCGCTTATTTGATCAGTTTGTACGTTAATAAATACAATAATAAATCTAAATTACAACTTATTTATCTTCTAAAAAATTGTTTGCGCTTTACTCACACCCGTCCCTATGCCAAATAAATTATAATTCATAAAAGTAAACGGAAATATATTTATATTCATATTATTATATTCATTCTCATTTACTTTCATCAAGCGATAAAGCATTATGATAATGCAGTATGATAAAGCATTATGATAAAGCATTATGATAATGCATTATGATAATGCATTATGATAAAGCATTATGATAATGCTTTATCGCTTGATGAAAGTATATGAGAATGAATATAATAATACGAATATAAATATATTTCTCCTAACTTTTATGAATTACAATTTATTTGGCATAGGGACGGGTGTGAGTAAAGCGCAAACAATTTTTTAGAAGATAAATAAGTTGTAATTAAGATTTATTATTGTATTTAAATTAACATACAAACTAATAAAATAAGCGGTCAGAGTGCGCGATAAATTTTTCGACACTAAAAGATAACTAATTAAAATAATAATAATAACTAATAAAAATAACTAATCAAATAAGAATTAATAGTAATAATAATTTTTAAAAATGCACCCAAATATTTTCCGAAAAACTCCGATTTTTTCCGAAAAAATTTTCAGATTTTTTCCGAATTTTTCCATGAATTGGAACAAATATGAAGAATTCGGAGTTTTGCGGACAATTATTTTTACGCAAACATCCGAGTTTCTGCGAATTTCTCCAAATATTTCATCATTTTAATTACGATCACGGGAAAATCTCGGAAATTATATGAAGACTTTAAGGGGTAACACCACCGTAACGACCTTACAAGAAGCGGAATTTTTTTTTTTTTTGCGGAAGAAAATGTGATAAATGAATAATACTTGCGGTATTTATTAATCATATATGTAAGTATATTGCTAGAAATTTTTATCCGAAAATATTACAAAATGGCGACACTGCAGCAATTCTTCCGAAGCATGTTCGGAAGAATTGCTGCAGTGGTTCGCAGAGGTTCGACATGCCAATATATAATAACTGTGCCGATTTTAATCTAAAAAAAAGAATTTTGCTTTGTTAAGTCTAAATGAACATTTTTATTCAAATACTCGGCAATTATTCAAAAATCAATATTTCTAAAATCCCCTACGTGGTTCACTAGCTACACTCATCTAGATTTTATTTAAAAAATTATTTTGTCCAGGTTAAAATTGGCACAAGTTATACTACGTGCCGCAGAGCACCATAAGTTCAACATGTCTCGGAAGAATTTTGTGCAGTGTCGCCATTTTGTAATATTTTCCCATAAAATTTTTCGCTATACTTCAATATATGCTTAATAATTACCCCAAGTACTATTTGTCTAAAACGCTTCGTGGCAGGCCGTTACAGTGGTTTACCACTTAAGGAAAAGAATGTTTGCAAAAATTTCGGAAATTCATTATTTCTCAGAATTATGAGGCATAAAAAAATGTAATAAGTTTTTTTTACGAAAATCTCATTTTTTTCATCTATAACTTTTCTCCGAATATCTCCCGCAACCGTTCACTCAGGTCATAGGAAAAAGAGAAATTTCCGGGAAAAAAATGAGAAATTATGAATTTTCAGTAAAAAAAAATGTGTTTTTGGAAAATAGACCAGTACTTGAATCTGTTTTAAATCATTTTTTTCTGCGAAAATCTCAAATATGACTAAAATATGAGAAATTAGAAAAAATTTGGAGAAAAAATTGCACTGGGGCCCCTGCGGACCGAAGCTAGGAACGCTACCAACGGGACCATCTCACCGTTGTACAAAATATGTGGATGATTGGTTTGTTTTTGGGGATAATGCTTTATCGCTTGATGAAAGTATGAGAATTAATATAATAATACGAATATAAATATATTTCCGCTTACTTTTATGAATTATAATTTATTTGGCATGAGGACGGGTGTGAGTAAAGCGTAAACAATTTTATATAAGATAAATAAGTTGTGATTTAGATTTATTATTATATTTAAATTAACGTATAAACTAAAAAAATAAGCGATCAGAGTGCGCGATACATTTTTTGTATACATTAATAACGCAGAGAATCAAGAGCTAAATAAGCATTGAAATCATCTAAAAGCCTCGCGCGTGCCGTCGGATGACGTCACGCGCGAGTCGTGCTCAGATTGCTTTTTCCCTCGAAGCCTTCGTTTCGGCTTGGCCGCACATGAACGTGCTCAGCGTCCATGTATTGGTGTAGCTGCCGAAGGCGCGGTCGGGACACTTCGACCGTGCTCGGCTCTTTCCGAAGTGTCCGAGCAGGGAGGCTAGAGTGGGAGGAGTCCGATCTCTTATGGAGAGACTTGAAATAAGTGGCTACAAAAATGTGGTCATACTGGGATGGCGCGACTATTGCTAAGACGTCGAGAAGTGAGCTGCGTGTGACAGAGACGGAACAAGTAAATAATGAGAACTGAACTGTGCATAAGGCAGCATGATACTTGAGAAGTAGGCTGCGTGCGAGAGAAATGCAAAATGATATATAGCCAGATCGCGCGCAAAAGTTACCCCCTCTCCCGCCTCTTAGGCGCCCATCACACAATCATAGTAGCGCGTGTTCGTGAGCGAGCGACGTTCGGACATCTTCGGAAAGAGCCGAGCGCGCCGAAGTTTCCCAACCGCGCCTTCGGCAGCTACACCAAACATGGACGCCGAGCTCGTTCATGTGCGGCCAAGCCGGAACGAAGGCTTCGAGGGAAAAAGCAATCTGAGCACGACTCGCGCGTGACGTCACTCGACGGAACGCGCGAGGCTTTTAGATGATTTCAATGCTTATTTAGCTCTTGATTCTCTGCGTTATCAATGTATACAAAAAAATGTATCGGGCACCCTGATCGCTTATTTTTTTAGTTTATACGTTAATTTAAATATAACAATAAATCCAAATTACAACTTATTTGTCTTCTAAAAAATTGTTTACACTCTACTCACACCCATCCTTATGCCAAATAAATTATAATTCATAGAAAGTAAGCGAAAATATATTTATATTCGCATTATTATATTCATTCTCATATACTATCATCAAGCGATAAAGCATTATCCCCAAAAACAAGCCACATCCATCCGGCCGCGAATCGTAACTTACGAGAATGAATATAATAATACGACTATAAATATATTTCCGCTTACTGTTATGAATTACAATTTATTTGGCATATGTGTGTGTGAGTAAAGCGCAAACAATTTTTTAGAAGATACATAAGTTGTAATTTAGATTTATTATTACATTCAAATTAACGTACAAACTAATAAAATAAGCGGTCGGAGTGTGCGATACATTTTTCGGCACCAAAAGATAACTAATAAAAATAATAATGATAACTTAATAAAAATAACTAATCAAACAAGAATTAATGGTAATAATAATTTTAAAAAAAGCACTGAGCGCGGTGAACGATCCTGCGCCCCTGCGGACCAAAGCCAGGAACGCTACCAACGGGACCATCCCATCGCTTGTAGAATATGCACTTTCTGGTACTGACGATTCGCGGCCGGATGGTTGATTGGCTTGCTTTTGGGGATAATGCTTTATCGCTTGATGAAACTATGAGAATTAATAAAATAATACGAATGTAAATATATTTCCGCTTACTTTTATTAATTATAATTTATTTGGCATAAGGATGGGTGTGAGTAGAGTGTAAACAATTTTTTAGAAGACAAATAAGTTGTAATTTGGATTTATTGTTATATTTAAATTAACGTATAAACTAAAAAAATAAGCGATCAGGGTGCCCGATACATTTTTTTGTATACATTGATAACGCAGAGAATCAAGAGCTAAATAAGCATCGAAATCATCTAAAAGCCTCGCGCGTTCCGTCGGGTGACGTCACGCGCGACTCGTGCTCACATTGCTTTTTCCTTTGAAGCCTTCGTTTCGGCTTGGTCGCACATGAACGAGCTCGGCGTCCATGTATTGGTGTAGCTGCCGTAGGAGCGGTCGGGAAACTTCGGCGCGCTTGGCTCTTTCCGAAGATGTCCGAGCGTCGCTTGCTCACGGACACGCGCTACTATGATTGTGTGATGGGCGCGTAAGAGACCAGAGAGGGGGTAACTTTTGCGCGCGATCTCGCTGCACTGCTTGCTGGGATGCGTATTTGATCCTCTTCCATCTCTCTTACACGACATCGATACTCAGCTTCCTGCTCGAGGTCTTAGAGACAGTGGCGCCATCCCGGTCTGACCACATTTTTGTAGCCACTTTGAAATGCACAGATCAGCCTCCTCCCACTCTAGCCTCCATGCGTCCGAGCGTCGCTCGCTCACGGACACGCGCTACTATGATTGTGTGATGGGCGCGTAAGTGACTAGAGAGGGGGTAACTTTTACGCGCGATCTGGCTGCCTGCCTCGCTCCGTTCGCCTATCGAGCGAGCGAGGGGCAGAGACTTTTCCCCCACCGAGCTACCCATTCGTGTGCACGCTGACTGCGATATCGACTTGAGCGGTGCTCACGACTCGCGCGGCTACAAGGGAATCTGCAACCTCGACAGAGGCGATGCACACAAAATCATATTCCCGAACTGGCCGCCGCGATTTAGCGCCCTTTCTGAGGCACGCCGGAAAGGGGAGCGTTGTACATCTCCCTACTAATCTCTGCAGGTAGCGCGACCGGTTAGTGGCCTCAGTCCCTACAGGTGTGGCATCTTTTACAAAAGATAAAGTACCGGCGCTTATTATTTTGTGAACTATCATGAAAATGAAGAACCGTCATATCGCCCGCCACTAGATACTTCAATGTAAGTATCAATATTCTTAAAAAAAAATCGTAACATTATATCAAGAAACACGGAACGAATACTTTGAACGCGTTTTTTATCGAAACTAGTTTTTTCGACCTTGTCCGAGCGAATACTTAAAAACTTATCAACGGATTTTCAATTTTCTAAAAAACATTTTTGTAATCGCGGTGATTGAGGCTGTACGTATCCGCGTTTTTAACATTTGATAATTACTATTTTTAAAGACTGCTTGAATACAGAAAAAGGGCATTGAAAATAGAAAAAAATGTTAAAACTGTCGGCATTATGTAAAAAAAAAACAAAATAAAAATTCGGCTACGCATAACGATAGCTACAGTTGTATAGATATCGATAAATTGTTGACTTTCAATTTACAGATAACCTTTATATCGATGTGACAATGGAGAGAATTTTTTTTTTTCGTCGTCAAATTAAGGCATATATCTCGGTTAATTTTCAAGATTTTGTCATAAAAATTGGTATAAAACTAGATGAATATATTCTTCATAAAATGATTATAAAAACGATCCTTTCGTAATTAGTTATGGCTATGAAAAAAATCGCAATTTTTGACGACAAAGCCCCCGTTCCGTAACGGAATGGGGGAGGGGGAAGTTCTGGGCAAGCGTTATGGTCCCGTTAGGGGCGGCGGGGGTCAAAAATTGGGAAATTTTGCGTTACATAATTCATGGACGGCCCCTGTATGTGAGGACGTAGTGAGAACTCTTCAACGTTGTCAGGGAGACAGATTTGGCGAAAAGAGTTCTCCGTTGCCGACGGAGATTCCGAACATCGCGAGCTCTGTATCGAGATCAGGCAAGAGCGATTCTTATCGCTTATCTCGCTCCCTTCTCCTTTCGTCCCAACTGCTTTTTATCGGCTGCCGAGTCTGCAAGGTCGGCCGGCAGCGCAACAATTTAATGTGCAGCACAGTTCATTGACGGCCCTTCAAAGATCGCATTGCGAAAAATTGTGCGAATTGTTTACGACGATCCATTCGGAAGGTATTTTGAGGAAAAATTGATCAAAGAAAATTGTTTACAGGAAGATGGATGACTGGGAAGACGATCGGGACGATTTGACGGCTACGACCGAGCTGGAGTGCAAAAACGTATTCATCAACGAACCCGCCGTGAACGATATCGTCAAGCAGATTGTTTACAAAGCCAGCACTATCCAGGGCGATAACAGAGTCGCCTGGCTCTTGAGAGCGATCACGTGTATCGACTTGACTACCCTGGGAGGCGACGACACCGAGACCACCGTCAAAGCGCTGTGCGAAAGGGTGCGGTGAACCAGGTTGCTTCTTTTTTCTGTGATGATTTTTTTTTCTCTGTATTCTCATTTGTCTCCTTTCTTTCTTGTTCTCTCACAGGCTGCCAAACCCATTGAACCCAGTTTTCATTGGCCGGCACCGCTGCAAACCGCAGCGGTTTGCGTCTACCCTATTAAAGCAAGTTTTGCCATGAAGGCGTTGAAAGATCTGAAAGTCCACATCTCCGACGAGTGCCAAGGTGTCAAAGTAGCCAGTGGTACGACGAATTTCCTTTTGATTACCGAGTATCGCATTTGTAAACTTTACCTATACAGAAGAAGGATGCAAGTGTGGCTCTTGTGATAGTATTGATTTAAGGATTGTATTTATGCCGATGCAAAGATGCACTAGTTCTTGCAAATAGTGCCTTAGCTGAAGAAAAAACGTGATCAAGTGACATGATTCAAAGCTTAGCTTCAAAAATCCAGTAGGCAACATTTGGCTTGACAAAACAAGTGGTTTCGTTCACAATCATCTTTTTTTTAAATAAAATTTACATAAAAGTCGATAATCACGTGACATACAAAATATGAAGCTTTTGCCTCGAAGATCAAAGTCTCGTAATATCGTAAAAAATAATCCTCATTCTTCATCATCCTTTCAGGGGAGGGTAGGGATTTCAGCGTAAAAAACACTTTTTTGCGAATTTTTATCATCTATATGGATAGAGTAAATTTATTGAAACATTTTGTACATTGTTAAGTGCCATTTCAAGAACATTCCGTGAAATTTGTACGCGAAAATATCCACAAACAAGCGACTGACAAAGCTTTTCCAAGAACGCCTTTGGAAAAACACGATTTGCGGTGTTCACTGTATCTCAGCTAGAAATGATCTGAAATCAAGTACCATTAAAATTTAGTCAAAGTATCATCAAATCCTCTCCCCAACGGCCTTTGATAATTTTTCTTTTCATTTCTAAATTTTTGGCGGTCATGTAAAGTGAAAGGTGCTATTTTTCACGAAAAATTCCGCCACTTTGGGGGTGAAAAACCCCCTCAATGTAAAAAAAAATCTCAAACTAACCATTGGGGGAGGTTTTTCATATGTAGAAAGTGTGTACCAAGTTTGAAATAAATCGGTCATGTAGTTTTTAAATGGCAGTGAACACGGACTTTGAAAATGTGGTTGCGAGAAAAATGCGGCACCGGCTTGTTTGTGGATATTTTCGCGTACAAATTTCACGGATTGTTCTTGAAATGGCATTTAACAATGTACAAAAGGTTTCAATGAATTTACTCAATCCATATAGATGAGAAAATTCGCAAAAAAGTGTTTTTTTCACGCTGAAACCCCTACCCTCCCCTTAATTTAGTTACCAGTATTTAAAAGTCTTCAAAAGTCTTAAAACTCCTCAGTAGGTACCCAATTAAATAGGCCTTAGATATCTACTTTTTTCTGCAAATCGGATTTTTTTAAAAACTATAACATTATCTACGTTTAGCAGTGATACATGAGAGGGTCGTTCCTGAAAGACTGTGCTTCTGAGCCACGTTCTTATCCGCCTCATAGCCAAAAACTCCTCTCACAGCCGGCGGAGCTCACGAGGAGTACTATTGGTGCTTGAAAAAGTTTATATGAGTTAGAGCAGTACTCATTTTTCATATGCTTTCTTAAATCTCCAGCATTTATCATTTTCAAATGAAAGTATGTTTTCCATTACCATCTCTTCCGCTTCTAAGACTGACATATCAATTAATAATAATAACAATAATCGAGTTTTATTTGCATAACTTGCTTTACAAGTTTTTTACAAAAAGTTTCAGATTTGTTTATACACATTTTTCTCACAACTATCTTAATTCTATGTTCTACCCCGCATTCTATTGACGTATCAATTATTAAGCTTTTTGAATAATTATTGATGAAATCCTCTCCGTTCTTTATATTCAATATTAAAAAAGCGTCAACTGCATCAGCTAACGGTCAATTCTCAAATCGGCATTTTAAATATACAATGATATTGTCTATTACTAGGTAGTAAATGTTGATCTTCCAGTAGTCTTCTGGCTGTCTATCGGCCGGAAAATTGAATGCATTTATTTTTACACAGTTGACTTAAGACCTTGGGCGACAGTAACGGGTATAAAATCATGTGTGAATTTAACATTTTTTTCGTATGAAAAAGTGATTCACTCATAACATTAATTACACATCTATTTAGTATGAATATCAAGCTGTTAGCATTTTTTTTCGACGCACAAAATGGCCGACTACTCGAAACTTCTCGAAACAGCTTTTTTCAAATTAGCGTGACAAATAACTTCAACAATTTTCACTCGATTTACTTCAAATTTGAAACTTATGTTCCTAATTGCATTTTGCAGAGAAGTACGTACGGAATTTCTGATTGATCGAAAACTTTTCATTTTATGAGCAGTTTATGAGCAGTTTATGAGCAGTTATAACGAAATTTTTCACTGAAAATTCATTTCTTAAGGTACTCCTATCGTTATATCGTCTTCTCAAGATTTTGTTAAAAATTTGGATAAATCTTTGATCTCATATGCACGTGTGTAATAAATTTTGGAAGGTTTCACCGAACGCAAGTTCAGATGTTTATTGGTTAAAATCACAATTTTCGGTAGTCTCTCATAAGAGCGCGTGTTAAAAGTTGCATTTTCATCAATAAATATTTTGGCTTCTACTCCGGTGGAGCCTTCTTAAACTTTGCATGCATTTTTATGCAACATCAAGGAAGCTTTATTTAGTTTTTCAAAAAAATCTAAAGACAAACTTTCGTAATTGTTGTAATTATACAGTAAGTACATATAACCTTGGATGGCCTTGAATTTGGAGTATGTTATTCTTTAGTCAATTTGCAACAATTTTTCTTAATTAACTTAAGCCCGCAAAGCATCTTGTATGTGAGATAAAATGAAAAACAATTTTTTAATTCGTATGTCACGACAGGACTACCTTAAGTTCAAATACCTACAACTTTTGTATAAAACAATATTTTTTAAATTCCGTACGTACTTCTCTAGATATTCTGATCTAGATTGACGAGAATTTTTGTTTTTTTGTTCTAGGTTAAACATTTCGGATGCTAAATGTCACGCCGCGGAGCGCCGAAAAAAAGAGAAAAGAAAATATTAGTGGTCAGCCATTTTGTACATCGAAAAAAAAAATTCTAACGGCTTGATATTCATACTAAATAGATGTGTAATTAATTTTATGAGTGAATCACTTTTTTTATACGAAAAAAATGGTTAAATTCGCACATGATTTTATACCCGTTACTGTGACCTAAGGTCTTAAGCCAGCGTCCACTACCGTCGCTTATTTTTTATCACACAGCTGCCTCTGTTGTACGAAGTTGATTGTCCGTTCTATCAATAGTTGCGGCTGGATTTCCCTCCGGACAGTATCTTCTCGACTCGCGGATTAACGAGATAAAATGCATCAAGAATGTAGACGAAATCGACGTCGTCATCGACCGATCGAAAGTCTTGGCTCACAAGTGGGACAGGCTTTATTCGGAGCTGCGCGAAATGAGGAAGGCGTGTGGCGGAGTGTGCATGAAAACAATTTTATCCGTCGGCGAATTGCCGAGTCTTGCCGATGTTTACGTCGCCTCGATGCTCGCGATGCACGCCGGCTCGGATTTCATTAAAACATCGACGGGCAAGGAAACCGTCAACGCGACTTTGCCAGTCGGCGTCGTAATGTGTCGAGCGATCAGGGATTACTACAGACAGACGATGCGAAAGGTAGTGCGGTTCAGTATAGGGAAGCTTTTGCAATTGTACGTGTAGCGTTTCAACGCGAGGACCAGGATTTCTTATCCTTAAGGGGTAACGCCATTTCGACGGAATACGAGAACCGGGATGTTGTATCCTTAAAGAGTCCTACCAACATATTTGATTTGTTTTTTTTAAAGAACTTTATAAAAAATTCACATTTTGGTCCCAAACTCAAACAAAAGTAGAGTATGAAAAGAGATTCTCAGATTTTTTCAACAAAAAATAACGGAGCATTACCAATCCAGAGTCATCTTTATGAATAGTAGAGTTTTCAAAAACTATTACTATTTAACCTGGAGCAAAATACCAAAGTGTTTTTTCATTTAGATATAAAGCGCCATAGAAGCACAAACATTTTTTTGCGAAATATCGAAAAATCTTGCTATTACCATTTCTTAAACCTTATTTTCCCAAAAAAACGTAGCCGCGCGTCATTTATTCAAACATTAATATACATTTTTTCAAATCCTCGGTACTTCTCTACTGTTTTATATCTACATTGAGATACCCATTGGCATTTTCCTTCAGATTCAATTCTGAGAATTGGAAAAATGCCATTGCGAAAGGCTTCAGCAGAAAAGTTGTTTTCGGGACACACCGTCAGTGCGTCGCGATTTCGTTGTATCGAAAGGAATCTTGAAAAATTGTTCGTCGAGATTTTTCGCGTATGTTATAAGGACCAAATTTCATATCAGTTTTCGATCTGACACGGTTGTCTTACACCTGAAGCATGAGAAAATGTTTTGTTCGATTTCAGGTTGGCCTCAAACCTGCCGGTGGGATAAAAACTGCGACCGAAGCCTTGCAGTGGTTAGTGCTGGTTAAAGAAGAACTGGGAAACGACTGGTTGAACAAAGATTTGTTCCGTATCGGGGCTTCCAGTCTATTAGACGACATTGCCAAAGGAGTCAAATAATTGCTCACGCCCTTTCGTTAAACATTACCGTAACACGCTTGTGCGTAATGCCCGTACGAAGTCGTTATCTTTATATTTTTCATGTCTTTTATTTTTCTACCGAATAATAAAAAAAACCATATAACTAATCTTTGATTACGTATTGTTATTTTTTCATTAATGAATTCTTAATTTTATAAAAGGGGACCGTCCATAAATTACGTAACTTAAAAAGGGGGTGGGGGCGTTGGATGACGGTAACGATAATTGGATTATGACGATAGGATGATTTGGGGGGGGGGGGGGGGGTAAAAATCAGCAAAAATCGATGACGTAATATCTTGACAGCCCCAAGCATCGGCCTTTAGTCATTTTCGTCGAAGTTCTGTGTGAAAGTCTACCAAGATCGACGTCGCGGAACTTTTTTTGCGATAATTTGTCGGTTGAATAGGAATTCGATAATGTCTGAAGAATAAATATATAAAATTTATACCAGAGCTATTATAAGTGCAATGTTGTCATTCAGCTTACTGGAGCTCGTTACAGAATAAAAATCATTTAGTTTCAGACTTTGGAAGATGTAGAAGGATTTTTTTGCACCACCGGGTTATTTTATTGTTAATCTCCACGAAAAATGAGCTCACATTTGAATGAATAAGCAATTTGGTCTAAACTTTTTGTATTAACGATCTACGATCGCCAAATATTCGAATGATGGCGATCCATTTGAAAAAGGCGACTTCCGGTTATTTCGGTTGTCGCCGCCGCGTTCCGTGGCGCCACGATCGCGCGAGATGGCGCTAGCGTACGGCACCTTCTCCTGCCATGACCCGGTCCTCGTGAGGTCTTTTCCGTTCAGAAAACCAAGATGGTAAGTTTGCTTCGCGTCAACAACAACGAAATCCGTTTTAATCTTCCAGCCACGCTCGTCCAGAGTTTCGTTGATTCGTGCAAAACACAGTGAACATATCAAAGTGTTATTAACAATGTGTATCGAGTGCAATAACGCGTTAAATATACGATAATTTCGTGGCTTCTTAACCGCGAAATTTTTCACTCGTGGGCCACGCAGCCTGACGTTTGCACGCAGAACTCGAACAATTAATTGTAAAATTATCATTTTCACTGCTGCTCGTAGTGAAGAATCGTAGGTTTTGTTTTCGTCGTTGGACAATTGTACGGTGTTGCGCCCGATCCGACATAACCTCAAATTCTTGGCGCGTGAAAACAACGCTGCGTCTCGCCAACGGTTCGAGCAGATAAAAATTGAAAGTTTCGCATTTTTCGATAGGCGCGAGGACCTAAGAAGCATCTGAAGCGTTTAAATGCGCCGAAGGCATGGATGCTGGACAAATTGGGCGGCGTTTACGCGCCCCGACCGTCCTCCGGGCCACACAAGCTCCGGGAATCTCTACCGTTGGTCATCTTCCTACGTAACAGACTGAAATACGCGCTGACCAACTCCGAGGTCACGAAAATCGTCATGCAACGCCTGATCAAGGTCGACGGCAAGATCCGCACCGACCCCAACTACCCCTCCGGTTTCATGGGTACGTAAGCCTCTTCTACGCATCAAACGCTCCTCTCGACCCCAGTCGAGATCCTAACAAACGTCGGGGCCTTATCGAAGCTGTAGCGCTTCCTTTCCGAGGCGTTTCAGTCAAAAATGGGCCAAAAACAAATCGCCTTCTACAAAGGTCACTGATCGAATCCCGTATTCTTTTCGTACTACCCAAGGAGGCTACACGACCTTTCTTCCTCTTTCCATTCCCAAGCAAGGATACTCCATTTTTTTGCAAAGATTTGCATTCGTTCTCGTTATATCTGTTCCAGACGTTATTACCATTGAGAAGACCGGCGAATTCTTCCGGCTCATCTATGACGTCAAGGGACGTTTCACCATTCACAGGATTTCCGCAGAGGAAGCCAAAGTAAGTTTGTCACGATTTGCAACATTGAGAATGAATTGATAAACGAAAGAAAATATATTTAAAGAGTACTTGAAAAACCATCATGTTTTGCGACCCAATTGGAACAAACTCTGGTCGATAATAATTCATTGTTCGCGGTTTCGCGTACTCTGTTCCTGTACTTTGTAGACCTCGAGGTCGAAGTATCAAAATTTGGTTAATGACTGCATTCTTTAAGTCGTTGGGCTACTGCGACAACCCAATAATCGAGGGTATTTAAAAAAATTAATCTCACAGGAATAAGTGAGATGATTGAAAAATCTTTTGGACATTGACTTGTATGTACATCAACAAAGTTGTATACCGTTTTTCATTAAAAAATTATAACAGTAGAAGAAGTTATAAACAATCTCGTGGAGGAACTTTGAACGCGAAGGGCTCAATGCTGTACTCGATTTTGGCCACCTGGTTGATCTGAAACAAAACACGTTTTTTCCTTCAAGTAGATAATATTGGCGTTTTTTAAGTCCTTATATACGCGATTTCGCCGACTTTCGAGGGTACTTTTCTAGACGCGGTTAAAAAAAACTGACGTATATATTGACGACATTTTTTTTACATATCATTTATGCACATGGTTAGGTATGTGTAAAAAAAAAATCAGAAATATTAACAAATAGTGGAGATATAACATAATAAACCAATGTATTTTTTTTTGCATGTGCATTGATGGTAAAAGTTCTTGGCATCGATGTGGGTGTCTGAAAAAAAATGAACATATTTATAATTGCATAATGAATGTGTCTTCAGTGTGTACCAACAATATTATTAAAATTATTATAACAACAATCCGAAAGATAACATTTTTTACTCAATTTTCTGTCGGTATTTTATTTTTTATATTTTTTTGTCAGCGTATCTTTTGTTTCTGTGATTCGCACGATAGGTGATGATACCAAAAATATGTTGTAAGAATTTCAAAGCGATCTGAACCTTCGTTCAATAGTTAGAACTTTCAAAAGGTTCAAAAAAGTGAATCATGGAAAAACGGCTTTGAAGTTGGTAGTCGGGCGCGCCTTACGCTCAAAATGCTGTAATTTTAACGATTTTTGGAATTTTTCAATTCTGTAAAGCTTAACATATTCCTAACCGTCCAGGCTAATGGAATAAAAAATAAAAAAATGAAACGTTCTGAAATTTTTCGCGTATATAAGGCCCTAGTCGTATCTTAATCATAAAAAAAAAAAATTTTAATTTTATTCTATACTTTAAGGAAAAATGACATTGTTAAGGATGAATGAAGAAAAATCTTAAGAAAAATGTCGGTCAAAACTAAATTACTATTATACTGAATAAGTGTATCAAATTTAAGTCAATCCGTTCATTAGATGTTGAGAGATTGTGTACATCGTTTTGAAATTTGAGCTGCCTCAAGCAATAAACATGTCTTTTTCACAGTAGCCTAACACCTTAAGGAGAATAATTTTCTATTTGGATGTGATCGCAATTTGAAACCTGTTTATGGGATTTAGTTTAGTGAAAAGTAATTTCGAAAGTGCAAACTTCCTTATGTATTAGATGTAGAAATTGATTTCTTTCTGTTTTGCGAAGTTCGAAATTTTCTTACAAAAATGTGAGTACGATTCTGTTCAATAAAATAGTCTCCTTTATTTTTAAGCTAATGGAAAATATAGTGGCTATTGTATTGTTTCGAATCTTTTACGTTGATAAATAAATTTTGAACTTCGCAAGGGAAAGAAAGTTATTCATAAATTTAATACAAACTATAACCTTTGGACTTGCACGTATCGTTCGTATTTTTCTTCTATTCTGCCTATTCTGTTCGGGTACTTGAAGAAATTCCATAAACATAAGGTCTTTTCTCAATGGAATCAATTTTCAATCACGTACACGCAAAGCGACGTGAAAGTGCCACCCTTTCCGCAATTTTCCAATTAATATCAATCTTCAAACTGCAAGCATTCTTTTTTACCTTTTTCTTTGTGATTTTTTTACAAAACGAATTGCGAATATAGACGTACCACTAACGAAAAATCATCGAAACAATTTTAGTACAAGCTTTGCAAAGTGAAGCGCGTGCAGACCGGACCCAAAGGAATTCCGTTCCTGGTCACGCACGACGGTAGGACCATTCGTTACCCGGATCCCGTTATCAAGGTCAACGACACGATCCAGCTCGATATCGGAACTGGAAAGATCATCGACTCGATCCGTTTTGACTCCGGTGAGTCGAGCGACGAAAAAAAAAAAAAAAAAAAACAAAAACAAAAACCACTTGTCTTATTATTCTCCAAACGCAAATGCGAGGACGAGTGTTGGCAGTAAAGTCAAAGATTTTATTGATCAATGGAAACGATGCGTTACATTTCGTTGTATTTCGTGTCCTCAGGTAATCTTTGCATGATCACGGGCGGAAGGAATTTGGGGCGTGTCGGTAATGTCGTGAGCCGCGAGCGTCATCCGGGATCTTTCGACATTTGTCACATCAAAGATTCCGAGGGTCACACTTTCGCTACCAGGTAAACATTTCGTTCTCTTCCGCCTTAATTTCGTATTTCGACAAATATGAATTGTTTTGAACACGTTTAAATTGGCCATTATCGAAGCTGCGTCGTAAAGCTCGAGAAGCTCGACGGAGTCAAAGCTTGGCCGAGATCAAAGTACTCTTCTCAAAAGGTCACTGACCGACCAGCCAATGGTCTCTCCGTACTACCCAAGAAGAGCACAGCATCAAACATTTGAAATGAAATAACGAGAATAAAAATTACCTCGCGATTACGAGCTAATTTCGTTATCCAACGAGATTAATGTTCCTTTTTGATTGCTCGCTTGCGCGCAGATTGAACAACGTCTTCATCATCGGCAAGGGAACGAAGGCGTACGTCAGTTTGCCGAGAGGCAAGGGCGTCAAGCTCTCGATTGCGGAGGAGCGCGACAAGAGATTGGCGGCGAAGGGAGTCTAAAATTATTACCGATGTAATAACGAAGAGAAAGAAATAAACATTCGTGCGAAAATCGTATGAGGCAAGATTGTCTTGGAAAGATCTTCGTAAGTTCGCTTCGTTGATTCTTGTTTTTAAATCCTATTTTCTCTTTCGACGATTTTCACTCAAGACGAAATATTTGTGTTTAAGTAAAGTCCGAAATTCGTGATAACCGAACCGGAAGTACTTGCTTCTGGAATAATTCGAAGATCCGAAGCACCCGTTGGGATTTGCGCAAATTCTCGAAGTATCGTTAACCGGAAAATATTGTCATGTGTGCAAACATGTGGCGCCGCCTATGCGCGAAACGCAGAAAAATACTCGAAACGAGAAGCGATTACGAAAGTTATTCGGTGAAATTAAGCATGCTATGTACAGAGATACACTTTGTCGTCATTTTTCTGGAAGCCATATTTCAGTGCTAAGATCGAGGGCTCTTTGGAGAACCTCGTTGCAACGCTCGTCCCCCTGCTCACCGAATTCCCGATGCACGTCTTTCGCGACTTTGACGAATCTGCAACGAACAAACATTACTGAGATCGCATTTAAGAACGTCATTTTTTTGTAACGATACTTGATTACTTTTAGAAAGTTCGCTAATTAATTGCTCTTTCGACACTTCAAACATGGGTCATCAATATTTTATTGATGACCCATTTTTGATCAGATTTTTGACCAGATTTTTTGAAAATCTTAAATAACCCAAACCCCTGAGGGCTGCATTAATATGGCGCAGGGGGGTACTCAGAACTATTCGCCATCCACAAAAGTCTCGGCGCCACTCGCGGCCTAAGGCATAAGCTCTACTGGTATAGTCAAAATACGTTGATAGCAATGGGCAACATTTAAAAAATTACTCGAGGTTCTGCTGTGTTCCAGGATGCAAGACGGATAATAAAAGTGAATTGTTCCATAAGCCAACTAAAGATAGAGTCGTTTCACAAAGCGGTTGTTGGCTCTGAAAACGACTCTCTTTAGACCATCAAAGCGCGTTTGGAGTCACTCCACAAGATTTTTTCTTTCCAAGTTTGTACCTTTGTAAATAATGAATCGAGCAATATTGAAAAATATGTCTGTTCTATACACTGTATAAATATAATTTCAGACGTCCCTTGTAAAAAGTATGTCCGGAAAAATAAAATCACAGGAAACCTGCGAGTGACTCTAAGAACCTTGAAAATCCAAATACAGAGCTAAAAAAAGAGCGGAAAATGAATTATTCACTGCAGTAGCATCTTTATAATCTACCATGGAGGTAAATCCAATAGCCCACTCGCAGGAAATCAACGACGGAGTAATTGTTTACGTTTGACGCTATAAAGGGTGTCGCAAAATGACCTGACATTTTTAATTGTGCGCCATTTTTTTTTGTCGCGAACATAGAGTATTAATTAAATTACTCGATCGAGGTATTAAATAAATTACTCGATCAAGGAACGCATAGAAATTGTTATTTGCTGCATTGTTACTGCATAGTTGTTGCAGACGAACTTTCATGATCGTATTAGCTCGCGCCACGGCGATGTGAATTGGCCAGCAAGATCGTGCGATTTGACGCCATTGGACTTCTTTCTTTGGGGTTTTCTGAAAGGAAAAGTGTATGCCAATGATCCACAGACCATTCCGGAGCTCAAGAAAGCAATTGGGCACACCGTTAATAAGATTAGTCCTCAATTATGCCAAAATGGTATTCAACATTTCGCAAAAAGAGGAAACGTTTGCAAACAGACACGAGGCGGCCATTTATCGGATATTTTGTTCCACACATAACCTTCATGTTTGTTCCTTATACTAAAATAAAAATATTCGTACTTTTCAAATAAATAATACGTTTTATTAATAAATTAAAATGTCAGGTTATTTTAATACAGCCTATATTTTGACCGGCCATAATGAAATATCGCTGCGCCACCTCTAGGACGTCAAAATGGCGAATTTTGGCGGCACAGCCCATGATGGGGGCGGCGAACAAAACTTAAACACCAAAGACTAGGACTCACAACTCGTTGTCCAATAATACGAAATGCCCATAATTTTTGTTTGTCTCACGAGGGGACGGTCCGGGATGTGCATCGAGTTACGGGTACTGACTCCGCGTGGTTATAGTGTGAGCAGGTACTAATCAAACCCCATAAGCATTAGGTGCCACCACGGCCCCGTTTCCGAGAAATCGCGGGTTGAAGTTTACCAGACTCTTTATGATTCGTAAGGCGCAAGCGGTCAAGCAACAGAGCGAGTAGCCGAGTGGCCAGCGAACGAGACTCGTTCGGGCAGCTCGGGTTCAAATTTCGTCAAATTTTTTTCTTAAAATTTCTTGCAATTTTTTCATTATTATCGAATACGTGAGCCACAATTTGACGATTCATTTTGGTTTTTCTTTGGACGGAGTGACGTGCAGGAAGTGTTTCAATGAAGTACCAGGTAATATAGAAAGTGAATAAAACAATCTGCATTATTATTTGAAAATTCGGATACCCGATGAATATGCCGCGTAAGTAGTTCGGGTAAACCTTGTGTTCACATTCCATGGAAGTTTCTCGGCAGGGTCATAACAAATTTATACCTGTCGGTCCCATGGGGCATTGATTCGCCGAAATTCGTGGACGGCCCGATTGTTTTTACAACGAATACATCCAATTTACAATGGTCGATTGTTTTTACAACAGATATCATCCACAGGAGTGGACGCGTGAACCATGAAAACGGCAAACATTGTTTGGACATTTTTTCAAATAATACAGCAGATTATTGGATTTACTTTCTATATTTCCTGGTACTTCATGGAAACACTTCCTGCACGTGACTCCATTCAAAGAAAAACCATAAGCAATCGCCAAATTGTGGCCCACGTATTCGATAATAATGAAAAAACCACAAGAAATTTGAAAAAAAAATGAGATTTGAACCTGAGCCAATTACTCATAATGGATTTCCGATGGTTTTGTACGGGAAGAATTTTCATTTTTGTTTCACCGAAATCGGCGAAGTGCTTGCGCGTGAAACTGTAACATCAACCCTTGACATGCTCCACTCTAAGGGATGGTTTCACCCCTTACAGCAGTCTTTCCGCCGATAAAAAATCGCCCTAACATATACGTCAGTTTTAACAATATCGAAAGTGATGTTCCTTGTGAGAAACTGGAAATGGCGAAGCGAAAGTATCGTACGAAAGTGCAGGGCATAGAATCGCAGAAGCGCGAAAAATGAAAAAAATACTTTTGTATGCAAAGGACGCTGCTCTTGATTTCCCTCTCGACGCCTCGAGGGGCGATCGGATGAACATTGGTCTGCGGATATTCCGTCGTTTCCGGTAGTTCGTGAGCGGCGAACGGATATATTCTGATCCAGCCGCCTTCCCGGGTGCTTGGATTGCGCCAATCCTTGCCGTTGTCCCAGACGAGGGCACCGGGCTGGTCGTTGCTCTTTGTGGTCCCATTGAAACCCCGGCGAAAGTCTTTTTCCGCGAACAGAGGATTGTAGCGAGAAGAAACGGCGCCGCACTCCTCGTTCGTCGAGTGTCGAAGCTTAAACGTGCGAAGAAACGAAGGTAAAAAGAAAAACATCACAAACTTTTTAATCATCCCGTTAGGGAATTAACGATTGGGCTCACCACACCACGAGCACCGGAGCAAACATCCACCAGGGTCACGGATTCGGGATTCCCTCGGCATCTTCTCTTGGAGCAACGTGCTTGAAAGATCTTCGAGTTGCAGTAAGCCTCGTCGTTCTCGTTGTCCGCGGCTATGGGGCCGGCCGAATTCCAGATCTTGAAGAGCGACAGACCCGTATTGCACACCGGAAGTCCGAGCAGATCAAAGAGATCGTGCAGCAAAGGTTTCTTCACCTCGGAATCGACCTCGCAATCGTTTCCCAGGGCGGGACTCACGTTTACCTGGTGCGGAGCAGAGAAATTTAAAAGTGGTCGCATGGCTGTTACGCATATGGAGAACAGGAAAAGCTCGGGGAATTTCAGTCCTCCTGGAATAATCAGGAAAACGCGAGGGAATTTTGAACATTCTTTGAAATTACCCCGAATTTAGTTTTTGCAAGAATTACGAGAAATAAAATCGATTTGAAAAAATATATTTATGTTTGTATATCTATATGGGACATTCCACACTATTTCACCTAGCCCGTGACCCCGACAAGTTTTATTATCCTGATTTTTTTTTGTAAAATTGTACGCTATGAAAGGAGTATCCGCACCAATTTTTAGATTTTTATCTCTTCTCTTTCAGGAGTTATAATTTTGCAAAAAATGTTGATTTCGTAAGTTTTGGAAACGTGCAAACGCTGATAACTCCTGAACTAATCGAGATATCGACAAATGTCGATACATAACTTTTTCACCTTGAAACATACGTTCGTTGAAAAATATGAAAAATTTATCAATTATCAATGTCCAGGTTTTGTTTGCTTCTAAAGTCAAAACAATTCTTTTAAGATGGCTTTTTTATTTTTTTTTTAAAGGGGTGGCAAACTTTGTATGGAAAGTGAACAAAATCTGGCCAGAGCATTTACTTGAAACTTAGTGTTAATGCTGTGCAATACAATTAATGGAAAACGTATTTTAGTGTTTCTCGAAATTCAATCCTTAAGGGGAAGAAGGGGTAACAAAGTTCCTGTGGTGAAAGAAATATCTGGTCAGATTTACTTGAAACTTCGTAGTAATGCTCTTCAACACAATTCTACGTGTCCCTGAACGAAACATTTCAGGAGCACATTTCATTGAAGAGCATTCAACACAAGTCCACACGAGCGAAAAGCTGATTTTTAATATTTATATTATTCTTCATTATACACAAAAAAATATATGTTAGTGTCAAACATTGAAAATTTCAGAACTTAAAGACTAATTTACTTTATAGCTCTATACATTTGCATTAAATTTGTCGATACACAACCACAAAATTATTTCAGACAAGTATTTATATTTATTTTTTATTTATTGTCACCGACATAAAAACTTCTGTTTATAATAAAGTACAGGTTCTGTGTTTGCCTTCAATGTATTTTTTTTTAACTTTACGGTGTTTAAATGATTCAAATTTGTTTCTTTTTAAATTTTACTTTAACATTTAACATTTTCACATATATGATATTGAAATAATTATGTTCTTCATTTGACCCCAATCTCCCTGGAATATTTGCAAAACCCGTGTGGAAATCCTGGAAAAGTTGGGGAGTTTCTGCGTCAATGCGTAACAACCATGCGTCGGGGGTGCGTCGTCGTGCACACGCACATAGTTGAGGAACAGAATGAAGGGGTTATGACTAGTCCAGAGGCCCCAAAAGTCCATCGAACTACGAAAATTCTTCCTGCTTGCAAAATGTAAATCGAAAATTCAAACAACTTTATTCTACGCGTCTCGAAGGGTATCAAAACAATGAACATTAAAATGAGGTCGAAGTCTGCATCGTTGGAGTACATTGAAAATCAACATTTCTCAATTTCTTTAATTTATTTTGGCATACTTGACCCACAAAAATCGCGCAATCATTTTAGAAGATATTTATTGAGCGATCTACTATATAAATCTACAAAAAAGATCTACAATAATAAAAATATGGAAATTGAAGTTTAGAAAAGAACTTTCGTTCTTCCAACGATACAAACTTCATCACCATAAATAAAATCACTACAAGTGACGGCGTCGGAGCCTTGTGAGCTTTTTTGGAGGTGCCAGGGCCTTGCAGCACCAGTGCCACAAATTTCGACGTTGCACAAAAGACCAAATGTTTCATTATCTGCGTAATGATAGCCGGAGAAACGGGTATGGGATTTTTAACCCGTCGACTGCACAGTTCCGCCACGAACCTTTGGCTGCATGTGGGGTCGGTCGGACCCCAGACGTTTTTCAGATCGTTGTACTTCAGTAAATATGTCTTTTTTTATAAAGACATTTTTTGTAGTTAATGATCTTTATTTTATGACCCAAAATTTATTCTTTAAGATAAAAACTAAAATTGAGTGCCCAAGCATTTGTTTAAAATGGAAGATGCGTTGAAAAATACGTACTTGCACGAAGAAGAAAATGGGGTCAAAACGACCCAGTGTGCAGTTGAAGGGTTAAAACATAGTTCTGCTAGAAACGAACAAAAAGCATGTAGTGGAACTCGGGGCAAGACGAATACGCGGGGTAAGATGAACCATTAGCCTAGCTACTAAACAGTATGTGCGAGCACAGTGCGCCCGTTGGATTTTTTGACAAAACGATGTAACTTTTGGTAAAGTTTAACATCGTTTCAGTTCATTTGAGTTGCCGATATTGATTAGTGACAGGTAGGTAAATACAATGAAAGTACTAATTATTAATATAATAAGAGCGGTTTGTCAGAAATTTTCAAGGTTATTGCGTGATTTTTTGCTAACTCGTTAACCGTCTATGGTGCAAGATGAATACAAGCCATTGCAAAGCCGCAATATTTTACAACGTACCACCATTTACGCTAGAAAAGGTGAAATGAAACTAGTAAAGCATTTGGTTCCTCTCCAAACGGTGTTTCTACAAGGGGAAGAAAAAGAACTTACAAATGATTAAAATGATATGGAAGCAGGAGTATTCGGACTAATCCTACAGAACTTGGACGATTGGCTTATCAAATTGCTGGTATTGAGCCTTCTCAATACCAGCAACCAAATCAATACCAAACCACTTTTATATGCGAAAGATGCCAATAATTCGTGTCCCATGATTCTCCCAGAGCAAAAATATATATTGTACGGTACAAATCAGAACGATTGATTTTTTTGCTACCAACATTAAAAAATTAGTAAATGTTGATTAGTTTAACAAATAATTGAACTTGACTGACTCAAATATGTATTGTTTTATTTCAGGGTGTCTACCGACCTGAAAAGTCATGAAAAATCTTAAATGTCATGAAATTACACTCGACCCTGAAAAAGTCATGAAATGTCATGAAAAATTAACAGTCTACCTGAATTACTATACCCTACTACATTATCGTTGAGTATATATTCAATATGAACTAACTTTGCGGTACTTGTCGATAGAGACGCGAATATCGAATCGATAGAAAATAAAATAGAAGAAAGTAAAAGAAAATGATACGTTATCTCAACATATTAGTTTTTCTTTGTTATTTGTGTAAAGCGACTAGGTGATATTACTTAAGGGGTTACCCCCACTTGCGATTTTGAAAAAATCGATTTTTTTTATTGCATTTTTTTGAAGTATAAGTATCTGAGAATATGTCCTGAAAATTTCAAGTCGATCCGAACAAAATTGACTGAGATATGAGCGTTGAAAGAGAAGAATCCGCGTTGAAAGAGAAACTTTAAACGCGTTTTTCTCAAAATGGCATTTCTGAAGTCGGTGACCAAGATTACTCGAACACTAATGAACCGATCTTCTTGAAATTTTGCAGGCTTATTTAATACATAAAAATGTAGTCTTTAATCGTTCGGTTTTTTTTTTCGAAAAAAATGGCTGTTTTATAGCAAAAAACGGCCGTTTTTTTCGTTAAAATCGAACCATTAACTTTGACTCCGCCATTTTGTGAAAAATGAATATTTTTTAAAATCCTTCGGTTAAAGACTAGTTTATACTTATATTTGACTAAATCCATCCGCATTTTTTTTCAGATGATCCACTTCGCTGCAATGTTGGTCACCGCAAACCGTGTATGTAAAAACATTATTTCATTGACGGCCATTTGCCACTAAACAATGTAATATTTTTCAATAAAAAAATTACTGAAAGTTCTTCAAGATGTGTTCTTTAAGATGGTATATTGATCGATTAAAAAAGTTTTGTAGTTTTCTTTTAAAAAATTCATGAAAAAGGCCTTTTTTGCGCTACAAGTGGGGGTAACGCCTTAAAGTTCCTAAATGTATGTAATATTTTTCTAGATGTTCCCAAAATATATTTCTTTATAGCAATCTTGAAATTATGTTTGTCTCCCATTTTTTACTACATATGGAATTGTACAGTTTGGTGACTTTTTGTTTATTCCGTATCCTTTTTTTTTGGCATACAACACACATCCGTTTGAAACAGCAAAATAAAAATATAAAAATTTAGAAAATCGTTCGCACTGTAGAATCATTAAGTATACTTCTATGCCAGAAAGTCATACTAAGAGTCATGAAAAAATGCCCATTCCTTGCCTTGAAAGTCCTTAAATTTCATGCAATTTTAGTTCTGGTCAAAATTAGACACCCTGCATTTGAACATGACCTTAGCGTTATCATCTTGCCCCTACTTCCCCTATTACAAATCTTTTCATCAGTCCCTCTGGACTAGTGTTACCCCTCGAAAATGTGATCAAACCTCGAGCAGCCACGGCTTGAGATTCTCATCGATAAGAACGTCAAAGCCAAAGAACTCGAAGCAATTGGAGGATCTGGGAACTCCGGCGGTTTGGCTGAGGATCGTCAGGCTCACGAGGCAAGCGATTCTCTGCCACATGAACCAGTCGTACTGGCTCGATTGCTCCAAGTATCTTCTCAATTGCCTGAAGCTCCATTTGCAGCCAGCACCGATGCGCTCTTTCTTCCTCGAGTATCCTGGTCCCAATTTGTTGAGAGCGAAATTGGTCAAATGACGAAACGGATCGTCCAGACTCTCCAGGGAAAATTTTTCAGTCGCGAAACGCGCCAGGCCTTCCTTGTAGAGGTATATCGTGAGAGGCCTGTACGAAGGCACGCAGACGTAAAGACGGAGGTCGAACTTGTAGCCACCGATCAGCAGAGGCTTCTCGATGTATCTTTGGACGACGGCTACGCTGTCGTAAGTCAGATCGCTCAGTTTCTAAAAAGACAGAGTGGTTTTTTCCACAAACCAGAGGGTGAAGAAATTTGTTGCTTGTTGGCAGACCTTGTTCAGAAGAAATTTAGGGAACAATGGGATATAAAGAACAGATCGAAAAAAATAGGGTGTAGTTTCGGAAAGCCCATACCGCTTTTTTCTTTGAAATTTTGTATACTTATACAAAACGCCACATTTTCTTGGAAAATAATGATTTAAGACAAAATTTGAATAGAACATAAATTATCAGTCTTTTGATGGGCTACAATTTTCGTAAAAGATATTTTCTTCTACGATCAACATTTGTTAAAGTAAAGTGAAAAAAACTACAAGAAACCGTTTTTTTTTCAGTTTTGATCTTGAAAATTAATTTTGCGCCAATTTTAATTATCATATTCGTCTTCAGCGAGTCAAAATACATGAGTATACAACATTACAAGGAAAAAAGCGGTATGGGCTTTTCGGAAATTTATCCAAACAATATAAAGCAAGGAGAGAATTGAAAACATCGAGAAAATATTATTTTTAAAAACTAAGGGGTTAGGCTACTGTGAAAATTTCAAAAAATTGTTCGTTGCTTGAGGCAACTCAAATTGAACAGAAAGGTCCAAAATATGGTGCAGGAATCGCAGATTCAAGGTAAACTTATGATTGCAACAATAGAACTGCAAATAAAACTGTTAACGCATTTTTCTCGAAACGATGTACACGATTTCTCGACACCTAATGAACGGACTGACTTGAAATTTAGTACACTTATTCAGTGTAATAGTAGTTTAGTCTTGACCGAAGTTTTCCTTCTTAACATTTTTTTTTTCATTACTTATTAAGCATGATGCCGTTTTTCTCGAAAAATTGATAACAAAAATCAAACTTTTTTTTATTATTGAAACGCGATAATAAAAGAAAAAGCGCAGTCACATCTTGGCCAACATTATCTATTTTCAGATATTATCGTTTTTTGTTTCGTTTCAAGGGGTCTTCTCACTTTAGACGCTAAAAAAGGCTATTTTCATGAATTTTTCTGATAGGTTTATATTATAGATATTGATATAAAAGTTTTTACACTTAATAAATACACTTTCGAAATACATTCCATTTTTTTAAATGTATTTATGCAACCCAAACAAACTTTAAACGCGTTTTTCTCGAAGCAACGTTTTTGAACGGCTTATTAATAAAATCCTCGAAACTACTGAACCGATCCTTATGAAATTTTAACCACATATTCTTTACAACTATAGCTACAGCTCATATCGAGGATTTTTTTTTTAATTTTGATATTTAATCTTTTTTTCAAAAAACGGTGGAAAAAACACGTTTTTTTTGTTTTTTTTCGAAAAATGTCCGCCATTTTGTTATTTTTGCATATATAAAAAATCGTATAATATGCGCTATAGCGATTAACATACTGAATCTAAAACCATTCGATTTTTTTTGTTTCGGATGATCCATCTCCGAGATTTCATCAACAGCGCAGACCTACCATTTTTAGGACATTTTTCAACTGCCATTTTCGTCTATAAATAGTGACTAAAACAAATAAAAAATGTTTTAAATGTATTTCGAAAGTGTATTCATTAAGTGGATCAACTTTTATATCAATATCTATAATATAAACCTATTGAAAAAATTCATTAAAAATACCTTTTTTAGCGTATAAAGTGAGAAGACCCTTTAATATCACATTATCGTTTTTGTTGTTGTTGTTTTAAATCAACTGTGTGGCCAAAATCAAGTACACCTTTGAGCCACTTTTTTGTTCTATTATCGTTTTTTTTTAATGTTATACTATCGTTTTTTGCTTTAAATCAACCGGATGGCCAAAATCGAGTACACCGTAGACCCCTCACGTTTAAGGGTCCTTCACGAGATTCTTTATAACGCCTTTGATTATTAATATTTTGATTGAAATTTATTACACAACTTATAAATACAAATAAATGTCCAGACGATTTTTCAACAATCTTAATTATTCCTTCACAATTGATTGTTTTAAATCACCTTGATTTTCGGGTCGCTACAATAGCCCAACCCCTTAAGAGACATAAACAAAGGGGCAGAGAGATATGGAGAGAAAATACGATATTCTGTGCGGTGGCTGAAAAATACATTGAATAAAATCGATTTATCAATAACTAATTAATCCAGACAAGTATACAGTAAAGTCTAAGAAACGATACAAATCTTTTCTTTCAGTATAAGAATAATTGTCTATTTTTATGTTGAATGAAAATACTTATTTTTACTAAGCATAGCATAATAGAATGAATGAGTGTAGAAGTGTTTCATAATTATATTGAATGATCATCAGTTTTAAAATGTATAGGATTATAGTGAAATAATTAGGTATAAAGTAATTGGTACGGTATTGTTGTCTAGCCATCTATGACGCGAATTTTTCTGGTAGAAAATAATCCAATGTTTTTATACTACATAAAAATCTTTATTATTTCTAACTCTAAAATTATAAAACTAATAAGTATACGCATTCAATAGGTATATTAAATACTTATTATTTCAATAAAAATATAATTGTAATGACATAATTCGATACAAAATAATAAGTGTAGAATAGCAGTTATTTGAGTATAAAATGTTTTTTTTTAAATATACAAAGGCGACAACCAGGCTTTTAGAAAATTTGGAAAATAATGGCTTTCTAATATAAACTGTATTTAATTATTTTTATACTTTATTATTATCTCCAGTACAAATGAATAGCTAAAAACCTAAATACCTATTGAAAAAAATATACATATCTTATCAAATAGAAAATCATGAATTGCCATGTTCGATCTATTAAAGTCTCAATAACTTTGTAACACTCTAATAGTATAATTGGTCAAATTGACCTTATCATTTTTTGTAAGAAAAGCTTGAGAAATTCCTACTACTTTTTCAAGGGAGATTAGTGAAAACTTACCCTAAAGAGAAAAATGCCTCTTCCCTGGCTTTGTCCAACGGGCTTGCAGATCCAGACTCTCTCGTCCTTCTCGAAGCGACTGCAGTCGGCTGCTAGCTTCGTGTACTCCGATGGCAAATTATAACCGAGTGGACTGATGTCGTAAATCGAACCGTACACTTTCTTCATGCATTTGAGGTGCCTCACGAGATTGTCTTTTCTGCATATCGAGCTTCCTTTTGGTATTCGATTGATAAACTACCCAATCGATTAGTTATCCG
The DNA here is from genome assembly GCA_963210295.1 of Ophion ellenae. NCBI lineage: Eukaryota > Metazoa > Arthropoda > Insecta > Hymenoptera > Ichneumonidae > Ophion > Ophion ellenae. The sequence goes on along the minus strand of OY723391.1, from coordinate 22,945,679 downwards.
TTCGCGATGGTTAAAAAAATTGCAAGTGCGACGCAAAATGGTCACGGGCATAAACTGTCTGATGATCATACAGTGATTGGGGAGTAATTTGTTCGAAAAAGGCTATGAATCTTCGCAGATCAAGTATTCTCTGGTAACTAATGGATAGCACGAGATGTTCATTTCCACTTTTCGTCTTCGAGAATCATGAAGTAACTGAATAATAATATTGTCAGTATTGCACTTCATCCGATAATAATTTTATTATTATTGAATAAAATTCGATAATTATACATTGTAATAGCAAATATTCGATTTCGATTCTCATTTTCAGAGTTCTCCAAATAGAATATTACACAATGTTTATTTAAAATACACCGATCACCGAATTCTGGAAACGATAAGTCGTGTTTTATTTAACGTTGACAATCATCGAAAAAAAATAGTCGACGAAGAGTCTTTCCAGGCGATAAAGAGAGTGAGAAAGATTTCTTTACAATTGAAATAATACATATTTGAGGCAGAGTCTCGAAATACCTGCCAGGGTAGTAAGCTCTTGTAATGGGACGAGGGAAAACCACCTGATCGCCACCACAAGTTCCAGCAATCCTTGTTGAACGCATTGCTCTCTCCCGTGTATTCTCGCCAGCCGCGTTCGGTGCAAACCTTTGAGCAAGCAATTCAGAATTAAATGCATCCTCATGAAATTATTCAACCATAAAAGTAACGGCCCTTTCAATTATGCAGGACATAAACGAATTATTATTTTTTTGTTGGTTTGCAGCGTAACACTGTCAATAATAACAATAATAATGCGATTTAGAATAAAAAGTAAACGCATTTTCGCATAATCGTAGTACAGAACTGTTTATTTTGTAATAACATATCAATTTATTCAGCAAACGTGAAAGCCATGAAGAATTCGTGATTTTTCCAAATGAAAATCTCCTCTTTTTCTCAAATTTATTCGGTTCTTGTATACGTTTATGCCCAATTAAGGGGGTCGTCTAGTGTGTCAGATCAAAAGACGAGAAAATGGCCTTGCATGACTTCTTTGAAGAAAAGGAAGGTGTACTCTATGGTCCAGGCATAGCAGATTGATGGTGAGACCATTTTTTTATTATGAATTATATACAACAACTTTCAAACGCGTTTTTCTCAAAACACGATTTTTTCAAACTGCTCCCATGATATCGCAAAAACTATTTGATTGATTCTGCTCAAATTTATACAACATCTTCAGTACATATATAACTACAAGCGGAACTAAAATAATTACGATTGCTTCGTTAGGTTTCTTTTTATCAGCTATATAGACCCCAAAAAAAAATACAAAAAATTGAATTTTTTTTCTAAAGCGTAAAAAAAATTATTTTTTTGGAATTCTAACTTTACTTTAGTTCCATGTAGAGCCTCAAGTCTCACGATTAAAATTGCGTTTGGTTTTTTTATTTCACATAAGCAGAGCGGCCGGAAGCATGGCAGCAGTGGAGCACTTCTTTTTATATATGTGTTCCTGTTGGGCGGTGTATCTCGGACGATATTCTATATAATGACTTCAAAAAATGCACAAAGTTTGTTTAAATGTTAATAAAAATGATATACAATTTATAAATTATTTTATTTTAATGGTTTGTCAAAAAAAAAATCCCCAAAAAAGCATTAAAAAACGGCCTTCACACTAGACGACCCCGTTAAATCGGAAATGTTCATGCGACAGTCGTTTACAGAGGGTAAATACGTAACATCTGAGTAGAACAAAATGTTTGACTGTTTTTTTTTTATAGACTTAAATGATGCATGAACATCACAAAAATTATATACAAAAGGTATATAATTTCATATAATGTTTATTATATACTAATTACTTAATGTATAATGTGCTAATTAATTAATTATGTATTAAAAAAGTACGCGACAATTTTGTTTAAGTTTCTAGAGCTCATTATCCGAAGTGCCTCTGAGCACTCCGAAACGCAAGAAGCAGCCTAGACAGTGAAAGTAGCAATTTGGAGTAGTTTAGTGCAGTCGTACAAAAATATACAACGACCCAACAACTGAAGACCTACTATTAAAATGCCTCCGTGGGTGCACGCAGAATTTAAATTAGAGCTTCAATTCCGTCGTGCGGACGATAGCGCCTAAATCAGTTTTGAAACTTCGACGCCTTTTTCTCGAGACCACATTTTTGAAATTGGGAGGACGCATAATTCGGGCAGTTTTTATCCCATTGACTTGAAATTTTGACTATAGCTTTTTAGATAGATCCTCTAAAGAAGTACACACGATTTTGACGATTCATCAACAATTCTCCTTCTTATAAACAAACTAAGCCCGATTTTTCAGCGAAAAAAAGTTCAAAATGGGGCCATTTTGGGAAAAGACCATATTTTCAATAATCGTGCATACTTCTTTAGCAAAACTAATGTAAATGACGAATATTTTTTATTCTCGGTGCTAATCCATAAAAGTATCCTCCTCCCGCAGAGCGCCGAAAAAAACACTTTTAGTTCAGCTACGACTGAGCCGCAATTATGTACTTTTTTCGTAATATTTTTTCGTTGTATACGTCAACACATGTGGAATAAACCTTGCAAACCTCATTATGATTGCTTGTTTAGCATTGTTTAAAAAAATCCGAAAAAAGTCTAATTTTTCGATCAATCGTACAGACGTAACGCCTTAATAATTGCCTGACGAGCTTTTATCACTTTTTATCACTTTACGCGGACCCGATAATGTTACGGGATGAAAAGGCAACGAGTTCGCGAAAGTGGAACGAAGGATCCTTGATTTTTGTCGTGTCATTAGGACATTAGGCTCAACTAGGGATATATCGGGCGAGTCGAGGTACGTAATTACAATTAAATCCGTAAACGCTGTGTCACGGTAGCCTACTTCGGTTGCACGAAAGAAAATAACGCGAGATTGCGAGTAATGTTGGAGAGGGAGTGGAAGAGTTTTTATGGAATTGAAGGGAAAAGAGGGGAGATTGTTCATTCCATCTTCGTGATAACCCCGAATCACTAACTTTCTCGTCGTTTATATTTAGAAGCTAAATCGCCAGCTCTCTCTCTCTCTCTCTCTCTCTCTCTCTCTCTCTCTCTCTCTCTCTCTCTTGCATTAGCACATTTACCATGCTTCTTCCATGGCCCTGAATTATCATACGTGCCATAAGATATAGTAGTGCAAACAAATATTCTATAAATAATTCTTCATTACGTAGCGTCGTTATCATCGAGGCTCGAAGTATTTCGTGCCTCGTGAGACTTTAAAACGTGCCTGTGGAATAATAATCTCGTATAGTTCGCGGAATCGTAAATTGTCTGGCTGCTTAAGGATATGTTGCGTGGGGAATGGCAGCTTTTTTAATGACTCCGTTTGAGAGGAAGAATAAAATATATTTTTTTAGTTTAATATACAATATACTTAGGGGGCGTCGATTAATTACGTGAGGCGTTGGGGGGGGGGGGGGGGGTCGAGCGAAATCTCACCCAATCTCACGTGGGGGAGAGGGGGGCTTCGGCAAATATCACGTACTTTTAATAATGTTAGTAATTTTAGTAATCACGTAATTTTTATCACGTAGGGAGAGTCTCCCTACTACTTTACATGGTGGAGTAAATGGTACTGCAACCGCAGTTACTTCTACTAAATCGTCGAAAAATCGCCAAAATCACCTCACGTAATTAATGGATGCCCCCTTATTGTGTTGGTAAGAAAGTTTTACGACACTAAAGTGCTCGGTTAAGGCGGGATATACATTTAGACAGGAAAAAAATAAGCAATATCGAGGGATTTTTAAAATTAAGAAATAATTATTCTACAATTATCAAACTTTAGGTATACTTCAATAATATATTTAAGTATACAAGACAATTTTTTAAAATTAATTCATCATCAAAATGTCGGAGCTGTGGTAGAGTGTTACACCGCGGGAGTTGCGAATCGGCGTGGAGTCTAGCTTCCCGTAGACTTTGATTTGCAGAAAAGCTCAAACCTTTTTTTTTCAGTTAGAACATGTATAGTTTTTATGTGACGGTAATTAAAATGAAGAAAATGCAATTTTTAAAAAATGGCACGCATTTACACACGAAAAATCAACATTTTACGCAACATTTTTGTCAAATGTGAATGAAAAAAGTAGTTTTCTTTCCAATTTTTCAAAAACAATTCTCGTCAAGTAGAAGGTACCAATGATATCAATATTTCTACTAAGTTTCAACTCAATTGGCTTAATAGTTTTTGAGTAATCCTTGCACGCCAATTTCGATAATGCAGTTTTGAGAAAAACACGTTTGAAGTTCATGCCCAATCCGAGCGGTTGACAGGGTTGACGGGCTGTAACGTTTGAAGTTCTTCGAATTTCGCTTTGACACTTCGGGAAAATATTCTACATACATAGTTCTATTGTTTAATGAAGAAAAAAAAGAAATCCAATTTTGTATCATTGTAAATGTATATCCCGCCTCAAATATATTTCCTAGCACAACAGTTCGAGAACATTCGAGAGTCAAAATTGTTAGAATGTTCTAGGAACTTCCATGTCAAAGGGTATATAAGACGATACCGATAGGTATATAAGTTCGTTGCGATTAGACAGTATTAGTAAATATGGATCAAAGAACACTTCGAGTGATCGCCTATTACGAATTCCTACAAGGACGTTCTGCAAGCTCTGCTGCTACTAATATGGGCAGTGTGTTCAACAGTAACATAATTAATCATTCAAGAGTATCCCGTTGGTTTGAACGTTTCCGTTCTGGCGATGTATCCTTTGAAGACAAATCTAGGTCCGGCAGGAAACCTGTTGACGACGAAGCATTGCGATCTCTTCTACGAATGAAAACTAATGCACCGTCACGAGAGTTAGCAAACGAACTCGGCGGTAGTCACCCCACGATCCTCGAACATTTGAAAGAGCTTGGATATAGAAAAGTAACATCACATTGGATACCCCACGGTCTCAGTGAGTCGAATGAGGCGACAGGCGTTTCTATTCGCCTTTCATTGTTGCTTCGTTTGCATGGAAAGGATTTGCTCAAGGAAATAGTCACTGGAGATGAAAGCTGGGTGTTATACGTTAACCGAACACGAAAGCGCCAATGGCTACCTCAGCGGGGGAAACCAGAACCAAGTCCTAAACCATCCCGTGAAGAGAGAAAAGTCTTACTTTGTCGTTGGTGGGATTTCGAGAGTCTGTTGTATTATGAGCTCCTTCCGCCTAACACCACAATAAATGCCCAGATCTACTCGACACAATCACAGAAGCTGTCTGAAATTATTAAACAAAAACGTCGAAAAATTCGTCTTCGTCACGACAACGCTCGACCCCACGTAGCTTAAATTACCCAAAAACTATTCAAGAATTGAAATCGGAGGTACAACCATATCCACCATACTCACCAGACTTAGCCTCGTTAGATTATCATTTCTTTCGGGCTTTGAAAAACTGTTTACGTGATAAGCAATTTGACAATCAAACGGATCTTCGAAATACCCTTGAAGAGTTTTTCCAATCAGGACCTGAGGATTTCTGGACGGCTGGCATTCAAAGTTTATCAGTTTATAAATTAATCTTATCTTACTAAAATGTCATGTTTATTTAGAAAATGAGTCGTTTGTGTGGCAAGACTTCCTCACCAACCTAATATGCAGGGTGTCCCTCTTATCTCTGCCACCCGAAATAACTCGGTAATTATCGACGTCACGAAAAAACGTTCCAGACAAAGGTTGTACGGTGTGAAGGGGGCCATCAAATGCGAATAATTTTTTTTTCATTTCGATAGAGGCGCTTTCGCACAGTGAAGGTCACCTCCATTTTTAAAAATGGAATGGTATATTTTTTTTCAACCATCTTGTGGAGTACCTCAAGCCGCATAAAAAACATTAGGGGGTCAAAGTCGTTCAATGTCATTTCGAACATCTATTAAAACGAAATACGAATCTAAATATCTCGGATCACCTCCAAATATTTGGTAGTGATCCGAGATATTTAGATTTTGTATAATCGATACTGACCTTGAATGACCTTGAACGATTTTAACCCTTTAATTTTTTTATGCGGCTTGAGGTGCCCCACAAGATGGTTGAAAAAAATGTATCATTCTATTTACAAAAGTGGAAGTGACCTTCACTGTGCGTCAGATCCTCCACCGAAATAAAAAAAAAATTGGTCGCATTTGATGGCCCCCTTCACATCGTACAACTTTTGTCTGATTTGATCGTATGTTAATGCTATTTTTAAAAAAAGCATTAACATAAGGGGTATTTTAATTTGTTGACAAGTTTATTTGTAAACAAGTTTGGTGTTTGTCGATTGAATACACATTAAGCTAAGGCGCAAAAAAGTTTTTCGTTACCAATTATTGTCTGTTTGAATATTATGAGCGAGTTAGCACCTAATTTTGGGAAATTGTCCAAAAATCATACTTACCACGATAACCCGAAATCCTTAGACTTTGGACTAAGGTAACCTAGGAACCTGACGAGGTGACCTATCGCCTCTTTAAGGCTTTGCATCGACACTCCTAACACCCTGTGTATATACATATGTATATACTCAATTGCTTTGGTGTAAATGGAAATGTGTATGACAAATTCTCAAGAGAATTCTTCCAACAATTCTTTTCGAATGACGAATATAGTTTCAAGTTTTTCATGTATCGCATTTCATTTTTAACTTAACCCTCAATCCGTGTACCTGGGTCTTTTTCGTCCTCCCTAAAATCATTTTCTTTGGAGGTTGCTTAATATTTCATGAAAAAGAAAAATATTGAAAATAAGAAAGAAAAAAACTCTATTTTCCCTTGAGAGGTGCGGCCTAAAGATTGACCATGAATATTTTCAGATTTATTTCATTGACAATTGTTGGTTTGGTAGTGCAAAAACAAAAATGACCCAGGTTCGCGGGATTAAGGTGCCTCATATACCTTCACGGATTGAGGGTTAAAAACAATATTTGTGAAATCGTCCTTTCGAATTTTTCGTATCTTTCTTATGATAAAAAGTTAGAGGGAAAGATATTTGAAACATACTTCTTTTAATTGCCCAAACAAAAAAATTTCTCACTGCAGGGATTTTCGAAACCGATCCCTCGATTGGGGGAGTTCAACACGATATAAATTATTCGTTGAACCTCTATGGCGATCTAGGTGAGTAACAAATTTTGAAAAGTATACAAATAATTGATCAAATTATGAATGATTTATTTAGAGTCCTATACAGAGCTAAATACATAAATTATACCAACTGTGCGTAAAGGAGCTTCGATTTTTTTTTCATCATTCCAATTACATTTTCATTCAAATTTGCGACGATTTTTTTTTAATCGTTTAAATTTATGTAAGACCCAAATTGATTTTCATCTACGTGCATCTTGACATATCTGAGCATGTGGATGAGCAGTTGGTACTCGATAGCTAGTAGGAGCACTTGTAACCCTTTTTCCGAGGGTATCCAAAATGCTCTACGTTGACAACTCTGCCGGAGAAAATTGACGTACCGTAAACTTGCACACAAGTGGGGAGACTCCCGACAAAAATTCTCTAAAGCTGTTTTTACGTTCGGCTGTAGTGCCCGTCCATTAGGAAAAACAGAGAAAAAAAGAACTCACTTGTACCAGAAGATGCGGTCCACTCCCGTTCTCATTCAGTCTGAATACGAACGGTCCATCAGAATAGTTAACTGCCATTCCGAGCTCTCGATCGTCAGCTCGTCTGCAAACATCGAATTCGATGTTAATCCACCCATTAGCCAAATATTAAAAGGAAACATTTCGCTGTCGATCAGAATAATACATTTTCTTAAAAGAATTCATAAATGATCGATATTGATAAATAATTCTTGATACTGATGAATAAATAAGCTTGATAATCAATTTTTGTTAGAAAATTAAAAACTTCAAGGTCGTTCGATATTTTCCTTCCATACTATAAGAATAATTATACTATGACGACCCTTCGTCCGCGCATCTCCATAGCGAATCTTAAAGTACATACGGAGTCAATGGACAAGACGGATTTAAATATCATGAAACCTGTCGATTTGAAAAAAAATATATATCTAGACGTTTTTTACAGCGAAGTTATTGACCCTTGGGGCTGCACAATTAGATTTTTGAGGAATAGAATTTCGTCCGCCGACAAACGTAGGTAGTTGAATTTGAAGCTGTGCGGATTGCTGCAATATGTTGGGGTCAAAAGGGTGTGTAGTCGAAGGGCTAAGGGAGGAGCCCACTGCCACAAGCCGAAAAAGGTCATTTTTTCCCAATTTTTTTATCTACTAGATTATTTATTTGGGATATGGAAAAAAGTATGTTATTAACCATACATTGAACTTATTCCGTGTAGACTTTTATGGAAAAAAATAAAAAATCAGCAACGTTATTGAGGTATAATTTTTTCATATATCCTTGAATGAGTATACTTTGAAAAAATGCAAAAAAATCGATTTTTTACCTTCCACAGTGATGTCCCGCCTCAATTAGAATATACATATCATATTCTCATTATTATGGCATTGAAGTTTGCATCGTTGGAATGCAACGATAGTTCTTTTCTATTTTTTTTCACAATTTTTATCACGATCTATAATTATTTTGACAAATTGGGGTCACACATCTCCATGAAGATAAGAAAAACCGTTTGGGTGATTATCGTATCCTAAATCGGCGAAAAAATTGAGCAATGGAAGAAAAATTAAATTTCGTTGCATTCTAATGATGAAAAGTTCAACAACATTTATTATTATTAGTCTTATTGATGTTCTGCATCCCGATACTTTCAACGCCTTAATCAGCGACCCCCGTCGAAAATGATGACTAATTGTGACGAGCGTCGTTGTTTAAGACTTTAAATAAAGCTTTATATCAGTCCTATCGCTTCACACTAGTCATACAACTGATCATACTTGAGACTTGTACAATATATATTTTTAACATATGCAAAAAAAAAATAATTGTTAATAACTAAAATTTTCCATGTGTAAATACTGTTATGAATAATAGTAAATAAAGTCAATAAACTGTTCAATGAATGTTCACATTTAATTAGAAAAATGAACAAAACAATTATTCCAAAGATTCGCGCAGTATTTCTGGGTTTGATATTTGGCAATATTGGTTCTATCTCCGTCTCTTTTTATCAACCAGGCGAGTTTAACCTTCATGCTTTTCTGGTAAAAAGCGACTGGTAAAAAGCGTGGAAAATTTGTGTCGGCGAAATATGTCGGTTGAAAATGAAATATGTGTGGAAATTCGAATGAGTGAGATGAGGTTAGGACTACAGTCAGCTGTTGCCTTGCTGTCACGTCTCTTTATCGTAGCAAGTGGTAATAAATCCAATACCGGAAGATCAAATTCAACTGAATATTACATAAAAATTAGGTCAATGGGCGTAATTTTTTCTGGGAGCATTGGATCGCTACAAGTGTTAAGTATGTGAATCTGATTATTTTTAAGAATCTAACGGATTCCCACTATTATATACACTTTCGTAGCGACCGGAAATTGGGTTTTTGAATGTCGTCTCGGAATTCCGTCACAAAAATACGCAATTTTTATATTCTTTTTTCTCTGTAAGTAGGTCAATTACCGACCCCGAAATTTTACAGGGACGATTAGTAATATATTTAGTGAAGCTCATAAAAAAATAATGAAAATCCTATGGATTGAAGCCTGGCGTAGGATTACTTTAAATGTACATTGACGACAAGATTCGAAAGCGATAAAAGGGTCGAGGTGCGAGAGGCGAAGACATGTGGCAAAGGTGGATTCGCTTTGACCCACCGCGCCCACCGGCGACCTCGAGCCACAAGTGAACCCCTGAAGCGTCAATGCACGTTTGTTTTCAGTCATAAGGGGTAGCGCGTTCCAAATATAGCGGATACACGCACACCACTCTCCCTTATTTGTTAGAAGCCCACGTGCCTCACGTCGAATTACGAGGATTCCATATTAGATATGCGAATCTTCCACGCGATTTCGATCCAGCCGCGCTCTCAAAAGTGTCATAACTTTTTATGGGACACGTATGGTACTCGACAGTAGAAGTGCCCGACACTTATGTCATAAGGCCTTAGGCCACTCTAGAGGCCGAAAAAATAGGCTTTTTGGGGATTTTTTTTTAGATAATACCAAATCAATCGAGATTACAAAAAAGGGTGTTTATCGTACATATCAGCGACTGTATACAATAATGTTTTTGAAGCGATTAATTTCAAAATGGCGGCTGTGCAGCGTTTATCTCAAAACTGCATTTTTTAAGTTGGCCGGAAACATAAATCAGACAATTTTCAACCGATTCACTTGAAATATTGAATATATCTTGAAAAATACATTGGCTATGGAAGTACGTAGGATTTTCTCTTATCTTGCATAGTTCATTTGTTATTAACAATTATCTGAAGATTTTTTAGGCAAATTTTTGGAAAGTGAAAAATTTCGTCAGATAATTGTTAATAACAAATGAACTATGCAATATAAAAAAAAATCTTTCGTATTTCCATAGACAATGTATTTTTCAAGATATCATATCATCAACGCAGTATGTAAGTACTTACATGTATTAGATATAAAAATGTCTTTCTTGCTTTTTCGAAGTTCGATACGTCTTACAAAAGTATACGAAAGATTTTGGTCAATAAAATAATCAATTATGGTCAGTCGATAAAAACATTAAGCTCACAGAAACAGATGGAGACTAATTTATTAATTAGATTATTTTTTACGCTGTTATCAATAAATGTTGAACTTTACAAGAAAGAGCAAGAAAAGAATTTGTACCCTTGATATTTATACACACACATACATATTCGTAGTGACCGTGCGGGCATGCAGACAAGCGTGTTACTGTGAATAGTTTCCGATATCCGCGAATGTTGTGTCGTAAATGAGACACGCTATCGGGTTTTCAAAGGTTAGGAAAGGTAAGTGTTGGGTGTACGTCTCGATCTTTTTTTCCAGCAATATGGCACCTATTTGGATGATTCTGATGCAGATGCATCGCTTTTCGTTGTCACAGAGATCTAATGTTTCTCGATGCAAACGTAAACATTTTATCATTGCCATAAATTGATTTCCTTGCCTTACGTGTCCGAGCGATAAAATCGACGTTACCTCAGGTTTATCGATGCGCGATCAGTCTCGTTTGCATAGCCATGGTCCTCGATTGCCAGAGGTATAAAATATCTCTTGATCACATAGAGAGTACGTTGAAGACGCGAAATGACGATAGTAGTCTTGATTTCTTCAAATGGACATTTAAGTGGCGTCGATTTTATCGATGATATTGACTGACTTCAGTCCTGTCGAAAGATGGGATATTCACTGATAAAATAAAATTCGTGAGAGCGGATTTTTTTTTCGACAAACTTTCTTCTCGATTTTATGAACTTTCGAAAAAGTGGGCTACGGTGACGTTAAAAGGGCAGAGAGATCGTTAAGGGGTTAGGTAACTTTGAAAATGAGGAACAGTCGTTCGTCGCTTGAGGCAACTCAATTTGAAGGCAAAGGTCCAACATACGATGCAGAGATCGCAGATTGAAGGTAAACTTTTGATTACGTCGATAGAAGTGCTAGTAAAACTTTAAGGCGGGATATACATTTACAACGATCGGAAAATCGATTTCTTTTTTTTCTTTAAACGATAGAACTATATATGTAGAATATTTTTCCAAAATTTCGAAGCGTGATTCGAAAAACTTCAAATGTTACAGCCCGTCAACGCTGTGCCTCATTGGCGTGCAGGATTACTCAAAAACTGTCAAGCCGATTAAGTTGAAACTTGGTAGAAATATTGATAATCTTGCCACCTTCTACTTGACGAGAAATGTTTTTGAAAAATTAGAAAAAAAAACTACTTTTTTAATCCAAATTTTACAGAAATGTTGCGTGCAATGTTGATTTTTTTTTCTTGGAGTTGCATATCCTTCATTATAGTTACCGTCAAATAGAAAGTATAGGTACATGTTCTATCATTTTGTTTCCGCCATTTTGACGATAAATGAATTAAAAGGAATTGTTTTGTATACTTAAATATATCATTAAAGTATACCTATAGTTTAACAAATGTAGAACAATTATGTCTTAGTTTCAAAAATCGCTCAAAATTGCTTAACTTTTTCCCGTCTAAATATAGATCCCGCCTTAAAGGTGTTTTTCTCAAAATGGTGTTTTTTAAAACGGTGCATCCGATTTCTGGATATCTAATGAAAGGATTGACTCGAAACCTGGCACACTTATTCAGTGTAATAGTAGTTTAGTCTTGACCGACGTTTTTCCCTTTGATACTTTTTTTCATTAGTTATTAACAATAGTAATGTCTTTTTTCCTCGAAAAATCGAAAATATATATATATATATATATATTTGATGATCAAAATACGATAACAAAAAAAATCTTGGTCAGGTCTTAGGCAATATTATCTATTTTAAGAAAAATGCTCGTTTTTTTGTTTGTTACTGATAATCCTGCTGGCCAAAGTCAAGTACACCGTTGAGTCCCTCACGTTCGAAGGTCCTTTACGAGATTTTAAATAACTTCTTGAATTATTAACTTTTTTGGATATAATTTGGTATTCAACTTTGTTAATTTACATACAAATAAATGTCCAAACGATGTTTCCATCATCTTACTTATTTCTTCAAAATTTGTTTTTTTAACCCTTCGTTGACACACTTATATTTGGCCACGATTTTGGCACACTGGGTCATTTTGACCCGGATAGTACTTCATCCACCTGTCATGAACTACCCTTCGGTCGGTTTTTATTGATAAAAATCGGGAATACACTTCAAACATTTCTTGATATGTCTGCATAATTGAAATTCGGAAAGTATAAAATTGAATTGTTGTAAAAAATTATAGAAAATTAGATTGATGCATAAAATTATTGAAAATCAGGGTTAAATAACCTCGATTTTCGGGTCGTCACAGTAGCCTGACGCCTTAAGGCGGGATATACATTCAGACAGGAAAAAAAGCAATATTGAGAGATTTTTTAAACTAAGAAATAATTATTCAACTTTAAGTATACTTTAATAGTATATTTAAGTACACATAACAATTTTTTTAACTTAATTCATCACCACAATGACAGAGCTGTGGCAGAGTGTTACAGCAAGGTCGCCGCGGCAGTTGCGAATTGGCGTGCAGTCTAGCTTCCCGTAGACTTTGATTTGCAAGAAAGTTCAAGCTTTTTTTCAGTTAGAACATGTATAGTTTCTATGTGACGATAATTAAAATGAAGAAAATGCAAATTTGAGAATGGCACGCATTTACGAAGAAAATCAACATTTCACGCAACATTTCTGTAAAATGAGGATTAAAAAAGTAGTTTTTTTTTTCAATTTTTTAAAAACAATTCTCGTCAAGTTAAACGTACCAATATTATCAATATTTCTATCAAGTTTCAACTCAATCGGCTTAATAGTTTTTGAGTAATCCTGCACGCCAATTTCGATAATGCAGTTTTGAGAAAAACGCGTTTGACGTTCACGCCCGCTCCGAATCCGAGCGATGAGGCACAGCGTTGACGGGCAACGTTTGAAGTTTTTCGAATTTCGCTTTGAAGCTTTACGAAAATATTCTACAAATATAGTTCGATCGTTTAAAGAAAAAAATCGTCTCAGAATCCTTGGCAGTGACCCTTCCAGGCAAGCTCGCTGCATTAAAAAACAAGCCGACGTCTGCAATGTTGGGTCTTTTTTTTACGCGTGCGAGCTTACGGAGTGCATACTTCGAAGTTCGAAACAAATGCAACGTGGCACGAAATGACCTTGCTCCAAATTGTAAACGCATCCTTTTCTTTGAAAAGCGAGTCTCCTTTTTTCTGAACCTTGTCTCGCAATTATTTAAAAAAAGAAACGACTAAAAACACCTTTTTTGTTGTATGATTTGAGGAACGTCTTGCGGCGAAATTACGAATGCCAGCGATAATAAGGAGGGTGAATTCTTGAATTTTACCTAACACGAATCGATACGATTTTTTTTTACGTGAAAGAGAAAACACGGTGTGTCTCGGAAGGAAAGAAAATTACGACTGTGTTGTAGATCGAAGTGAACGATTCACTCAACCCGTTCGTTTTTTCTCCTCTTATATATAGTTGAAAGCGCCCCCATTGCCCCGCCCCCTCCCCTCCGCCTTCTTTTTCTCCTCGACTTGTATCGCTGCAGTAAAAAGTCACATTCAAGGAGACAGCAGGATATATGCAGTGAGCTACGTCACTTTGCGAAACTTCCGAACGGTCCTGTTTCGAGGACGACTATAAATATTTCGCGACCACGTGCAAAAGTTCAATGCGATTGCAATTGTAGAAAAGTTACCGCAAAGTCCGTGAAATTAGGTATATCAAGAATGCTAGCCTTTGAGGGTTATTGTTTCGATATGGCAGCGGGCAACTAACGTCCGTTCTCAATTGGGATCCTTTTACGAACAATTTTCGAGGCACGAAGAAATAACTATGTGAAGGGGTCTTCTTAATTTAGACGTCAAACGAGGCTATTTTCATGAATTTCTTTGATAGATTTATATTATAGATATTGATATAAAAATTGGGACACTTAATAAATTATTATTTTTTAAATGATTTATTCAAGTCACAATTTATAGATGAAAATGGTAGTTGAAAAAAAGTCCTAAAAAAATTGTAGGTCTGCGTTGTTCATGAAATTTCGGAGATGGATCATCCGAAGCAAAAATATTAAACGGTTTTAGATTGAGTATCTTAATGCTAAGGCTATAGCGCATATCATCCGATTTTTTATATATGCAAAAATAACAAAATGATGGACATTTTTCGGAAAAAAAACAAAAAAACGTTTTTTTCACCGTTTTTGGAAAAAAATAGTAAATACCAAAATTTAAAAAAATCCTTAATATGCGCTATAGCTATACTTGTAAAGAATATGTGGTTCGAATTTCGTAAGGATCGATTCAGTAGTTTCGAAGATTTTATCAACAAGCTGTCGAAAAACGTTGTTTCGAGAAAAACACGTTTAAAGTTTGTTTGGGTTACATAAATACCTTCTTTTCAAAACGGTATGTATTTCGAAAGTTTATTTATTAAGTGTAACAACTTTTATATTAATATCGATTATATAAACCTATAAAAAAAATTCATGAAAATAGCCTTTTTTAGCGTCTAAAGTGAGAAGACCCCTTCAATTGGTGTAGAGTCAGGAGCTATTAATTCTTATGGTACCCAGGGTAGAATTAATTAACCATGATAAACGCCTGGTTAATTAATCTGGACGTCTTGATTTTGGTATCGTGGTTTTTAATTTTTCTTCACCATCCTCACTAATGATACTATTGCAGAAGTAGTAAAAACTGATGAGCTTCTGATCAAATTAATCAGAAATGCTGATCTACTCATCTACTTCTCTACTCATCTACTTAGCTCACTTATGAAAACTATTTTGCTAATTTTATTATCTTGTAGATAATGAAATGTATAGGTTTTCATTACATTGCTGGAAGCCCGTGGTTAAATTAACAGCAGCTGTTATTTTTTACTACCCCGGCTATTTTACGGGGCTGAACTTCCCAAGAGTTCCAAAGTGATAAAAAAATATTTGCCAATGCAAGAAGTAATGACGTATCGGTCGATTTATCAGCTCAAAGTATTGAATCGAGTCTTTTATTATATTTTTTTCAAATCGTAAGTTGAATTTACGTTTTCAAAAACCATTGCCCATATTTGTTAGAATCATACATTGGTTTCGAAGATTTAAAAAAATCATTACTTACCTTTTTTTAATCATAAGAACCATTAAGTGTTTCGATATTGAAAATGCTTTTCTGTTTAAAAATCATTATATCTTATTTTACAAAAAAAAACACTAGGAGTTCGAGAATAATCAGGAAAAAAAATTCACGAATTCAAGAAATAATGGCTATTTAGCCAAATCAGCCGTTTCGAAGTAAAACCTCCATTTATATTAGACCGCAAAAAAATTCTAGTGTTTTACGGCTCCAATGCTTTTATTGTCCAAAAACATAATTTCCGAAATTAATAGTTCGTCAGCAACGCAATGAAAGTCCCTACTCATAAATCGTCTTTTACTCGCCACATACTAAATACCTGAATACTCATCACAGCCCACATAATTGTAAAAAAGTGCGCCCTTCCATATGGACACAACTTAAAAAATGATATCGCACATTCGTCAAGCGTTATTTATTTTTGAGGTAAACACGCACTTTTGAGAATGACGGTCCGGGGATTCCCGGATCGTCGTGGACAAATTGTTGGCGCTCGCCCTCTCGCCGGCAGTGGTAAAGGTCCCGGTTCCGTCCGTCGCGTGTTACTATTACTACTGGTACTACTGGAAGGCTCAACGGGGCGCCGAGACTCGAGTTCCTCTAGTCGAAGCGGCAAGGTTACGGTTACGGGTAGATCGATCGAATCGTCCCTCACCCAAGTAACAGGACGATAAGACCGACAAGTATAGAGAAACATTACGCTTTCTTACCCGACCGAAAAGTACGAGAGACTGCGGTTACGTTGCCCCGATCTTATCACGGGGCTTCGTGCTGTCTCCGTACGTACGCATTTCCAAATCGTTCAGGAGTATCGGGCGAATAACCTTATTTGAAAGCTTTCTTAGAGTACTTTCTTGTTTCTCGACGTTTCTCTTTCTGGGCCTCTTTTTCTTCTTTTTCTTCTTTTCCTTCTTTTTCTCCTCTCTCTCTCTCTCTCTCTCTCTCTCTCTCTCTCTCTCTCTCTCTCTCTCTCTCTCCCTCCCTCTCTCTCTCTCTCTCTCTCTCTCTCTCTCTCTCTCTCTCTCCCTCCCTCTCTCTCTCTCTCTCTCTCTCTCTCTCTCTCTCTCTCTCTCTCTCTCTCTCCTCTCTCTCTCTCTCTTCCGCCTTTTCGCCTTATCTCGCCCGTCCTCTGACGTTACCTGAGCACGATATTCTTCACGGTGCATCGTTCCTCTTCAACTTTTTTTTCCCTGTTTTCTCCAATCGTTTAATCGATCGCTCATTGAACGGTATATTGAACGTAGCTTTCCTGATCCGCAGGAGAATCACTTTACATGCAGGAGAACTGCAGGAGAATCACTTTATAAAAGCTCACGATTCTAATTGCTCCAGTGGAACTCGATCAGGGAACACAGTCGAACGAGGCCCTTCAGCGAAAACCTCTTAGCGAAATGGACACATTAAATCATTTGTAAAATTATGGGTAGGTTGAATTATTTTTTCAACTATGGGTGAAAAATATTGGATTTTATTGGATACTGTCGAATATTTGTAAAAAATATTGAATGATATTGAATGATATTATTGATTATTCGACAAAATTATTACGTATTATGGGCTTACCGAATATTAATTTAAGCCAACTTCTAAAATAGAAAAACCCTATTTCGCCAAATATTAAAAAAAAATGATATTATAATGAAATTTAAGGAGTTAGGCTACTGTGACGACTCGAAAATCGAGGTTATTTAAAGAATAATAATTTTGGAGTCATAAGTAAGACTATTGAAAAATTGTTTGGACATTTATTTGTATATACTTTAACAAAGTTGTGTATCAAGTTTTATAAAAAAATATTAATAATTAAATAAGTTTGAAACAATCTGGTGAATGACCTTTAAGCGTGAGGGGCCTAACATGCTTTTGCTCACCCGGTTTATTTGAAACAAAAAACAGGTTCTTTTCTCGAAATAGATAATATTGGCTAGACTTGATCGAGCTTTTTTTTATCGTGTTTCAATCATCAAAAAAAATGTTAACAAGAAAATCGTCGGTCACGACTAAACTACTATTACACTGAATAAGTGCACAAGATCTCGACCAACGAAAATCCGCAGCATGACAATTGTCCTCCGGGAAATGATTCGTGGTGCTGTTGGCAAATATCAAAAGCGATGGGCACTTTAGACGAATATACGGATAAGAATGCACTACCTCAAATTGTTCAAGATGCCATTAGACCTATTTATGAGGACCTCACTTCAGATGATTTGTTGGAACGGTGTGAAGGAGGCTTCACGCAAAACAGTAATGAAAGCGTCAACGCCGTCATCTGGTCGATGGCTCCAAAAACGAATTCTAGCGGTGCGAATATTGTCGAAATTGCCACTCACATTGCTACCAGCACTTCCAACGATGGGTATAAGAGTATTTTTCTGATGATGAATGTGTTGAACCTAACCATCGGAGATCGCTGCTACAGTTTCTGCACTGCAGTCGACGAGAAGTGCTGTACTACAGCAAACGTTCGCGCCCAAAAAAATACAAAAAAAGCACGAACAGCACGAAGAGCTTTTCAAAAAAAGACCCAAGACTCTGAATCAGCTGCCGAAGGCGACGTCTATGGCCCAGGAATCGCTGATTGAAGGTAAGACTCGCAAAAACCGCACCGTCAGCTGAATAACCGCACATTTACTTTCTTTTGCGATTGTCTCGAAACTACATTTTTTGAACTGGTACTATCGAAATATCGTAAACTATCGGTCCGATTGCTTTCAAATTTTTACACAATACTTTTAGATACATTATTCAAAATGTCATAGGATTTTTGCGATAACTTGATTAGTTTTTGTTTTATTATTGTTTTTGCTCAAAAATTTCAGTGAAAAATACAAATTTTTTTCTTCGGCTTACCATAATTTTTTTAATGGTCGAAAAAAACCGCTACGTTTCATTGTAGCGACACTACTCACGAATAAGCTGATTTTTTAAATCAGGTGTGACATGACCGGGTAACAGCTGGGACAACAACCGCGCGTATCGTGCGAAGGGCCTCCGCGGCAATGTGTATAACGGCGCCATTTTTTTATATTTTGCACGGCAATTTATTAACGTTATTCTTAAAGCCCTTTCTGACGTTGTGTAAAAAAATAAAAATATTCCGGCCCATACTTTCGAGTTTATTATTTTTTTTAAATATACCCATTTTTCGATCGGCCAAGGTGGCCAGACGCCTTGAATGTTGAGAAATCGTGTACACCGTTTGGAAAAACATAGTTTCAGGAAAAAAGCGTTTAAAGTTTTCCTAGCAGTTGTACCGTTGTAATAACAAGTTTACCTTCATCTGCGATTCCTGCACTATATGTTAGACCTTCTTGTTGAATTTGAAGTGCCTTCAGGGGCAAACAATTTTTTTTTCTCATTTTTACAGTAGCTTGAGTCGAAAATTGACTCCTCAAAAATAGCTCGACGCTCTTGTCGTCGCTGTCTTTATCGGACAGGTAATACCCACTCTAGGGATACTGCATTGCCTTTTAGATGAAATACTCGAGTGGGGGCAGGATTCCTTACGTAGGCCGATGCACATTTTTTTGCCGAAAAGCTCCATTGAAATTGCGCAAAAAATGTACTCTCTCTTCAGACTGCATTAGTATAGTATTTTTTTGAATCCCAAATGATCCAACCACGCGAAATGGAACGAAGAATGAAACAATAATATTGCCTATTATCATACAACTCTTTTATACAATGAAAACCATAAGTAAATAAGTAATCACGTCCAAATAAATAAGCCAATATGAATCAATCATTCAATGAATCAGTCTAAATCAATTGAAGTAAAAGTAAATTAATAAAAATATCGATATATATATATGTTTATATGTTTTGTTATAAATAAATAAATAAATATATAAATATATATATATATATATATATATATAATGATATATATATTATTATAAATAATATAATAATATAATATGTTTATAAATATAAACAATAAATATGTAAATGACTAAATCACTTGACGAAAATAAAGCAAAAAAAGTACACGTAACGGCATATCGCTTGATGTCTTCAGTACTGGGAGAAGAATAAAAAAGAGCGCAGAGGCAATGAAAAATTCAGCGCATCAGCTAATCGATCATTTTATTTTTATTAATTCTTTTTAAGCAACACGTAACACGGCTATATATAGGCAGTTCCGATTATTGTGCGAAGCTCGTAAGATCGAGCTCACAGTATGCAACGAATCAATTGAATAAAAACTGTTCGCTCGGGACATTTCGTTATTAGGTATATTACGAAGATCAAAACGATTTGTAGCCGATTTCGGAACGTACGATCACTTAATTGAACTGCAATAAAATACGATAAAATAAAGAAACGTTCGAATAGGGCTCGCTCATTCTCTGCCGCTCACGGATACACAATTCACGCAAAATCTCTCGCTCTCTCTCTCTCTCTCTCTCTCTCTCTCTCTCTCTCTCCCTCTCTGTCGCTCTCACTCACTCTCTCTTGATCAGACAATCGTTCGTTTTACAGGCTACACAGTTCACATCCTTAACCATAGCTTAGAAGCATGAAATTCCTTAATTCCTAAATTACACGTATACACGTTCGAACTTTTTTCACATCCGCTTCAGGCCGTGCCAAAGTTTTTCGATTCACCTTCTCGTAAACGACACACCATCGTCGTATTCGTTATACTTATGACTGTTTTATTTTTTTGGCACGTGCTCGACGAAAATGGCACGATCAAGCGGTAACATCGTACAGGGAGAAGAAACAAAAAGAAGAAAAAAAATTGCTAAATCGACAATGTCCGTGCGCGCTTGTAGACCTTTGAACGATTTTCAGTCGGCTTCAAGCCAAATATTTAAATACTCACAAGGTATATCAATTGTATAATTGCCAAGGTATGTTTCAATTAAACGATAATACGTATCGCCTGCACTTTCATTGCGTTGATCGATCCGACCGGGGTTTTTTTTGTACGGTATTTATCCCCTCGACAAAAATGTATGAAAATAGTACTATCGAACTATTCTCAATTAAATTCGACCACAATTGTGGCAGACAGTAATCCTTAAATTGAACTATATCGGAACCTTCCACATTCAAGAAAGTTAAAAATGCGGAGTCGCAATTTGTAACGCAATTTGTTCCATCAAATTCATGAAATTCACCAAATTTTCTTGTTTACAGCAATGTTAAAAAAATGTTTGTGAATTTTGAATGCAGTGTACGACGTATACGACAGATTTTTTGGAATACTTCAGCAATACCCTTGTCATTTTTTTTTTCGTGCGGGAATTCCGATCCAATTTTCTCGCAGGTATACGCAGGGTTGCCAGATGTGGCGGTTTTGCGCCAAATTGGCGATTTTTGAAACTGTTTGGCGCCGAAAAATTCTAATTGGCGACTTGTTCAACTGCCAAATCTGACAACCCTGGGTATGCGTGGGCATTGACGACGATTTGGCTCTTCTTTTTTTCTGTCAAGATCTCGGTGGGAGGCACTGATAAATGACAAAAGCTACACACACACACACACACAAATATATATATATATATATATATATATATATATATATATATATATATATATATATATTATATATATGCATATTTATTTATAAATACGTATATATAGATATGTGTGTGCGTGTGTAAATATATACCCACATATACATAAATGTATATGTGGGTATACCTACATAGCAAGCAACGTAAAAAGTTTGCGTGCTCACTCGTGAACATTGTGCCATCTATGCTGACAAGGAATATCCCTCAAATGTCCGCCTTCAATTTGATTGAGACTCATATATGTAATAAAGCATTGAGAACTATAAGACCCGTATTTTTTTTTGTCGGCGGAAATACGGTTTGAACCACCCCTCAAAGAAAGTCGTGTCGTGGGGTGATTTTGCAGTTTCACCCACAAGCAGTCCACCGCTCTGAACGGCACAAAAATCAAAATTCTTCTAATGTGAAGCGATGAAAAATCCACTATAGAAGTGTTGGAAAGAAATTGAATTGAGCGCTGACACGCCTTTCTTTAAGGGGTGGTTTCCCCGGTTAAAACCGTTTTTCCGATAAAAATAGTACGTGTCTGATAGTTTCCAATGCTTTATCACATATATGAGTTTTAACGAAATCGTAGACGGATACTTACGTAATGTTCCTTGTTAGAAAGTATCATCGAAGATGTCCTCGGGATCTTTAAATTTACATACTTATGTTCTATACCCATACATACATACATACAGATATATATATATATATACTTATCGTGCATAAGGCATTATGTGTGTATATACATATGAAGGGTGTTAGAAAGGTCGATGCAAAGCCTTAAGGGGGTGATAGGTCACCTCGTTAGGAACGTATCTAACCTAGGTTACCTTAGTCCAAAGTCTAAGGATTCCGAGTAATCATGGTAAGTATGAATTTTGGAAAATTTCCCAAAATTAGGTACTAACTCGTTAATAATGTTCAAACAGACAATAATTGGTAACTAAAAACTTATTTGCGTCTTAACTTAATGTGTATTCAATCGACAAACATCAATACAATCATTTGTATCCACACAACTAACTAATGTGGACGTGTTCAATCATCAAACTTGTCAAAAAATAAAAATACCTTTCATGTTAATGCTATTTGAAAAATGATAGCATTTAGGGGGGATTGTCTTTTTTTTCGCAAAATTTACCGCTTTTTGGGAATTTTTTTGTGAAGAAAGTATACAACGGGAAACTTGTGAAACTTGGCATATAGTTTAACTGATCTGTTTACTACATACAAAAAAATTTTTAAACAATTTCATCAAAAAATCCGCCTCCCACCCCCCTCGACGCGCGATGGTCCTTTTTTGATGGTGTGCACGATTTCTCAAAAACTATTCAACCGATTGCCTTCAAATTTGGACAGAATGCTCAGCTGACATCCTTTTATCGTTTGATGAAGCAAAAAAGCAATACGTTTAATAGTTTTTTATTTATAACAAAAAATCGATCAATTTTTTTCGAAAAATCGATACTTCAAGTTCAAAACGTCACCAAATCGTCAATTTTTTTTCCCTTCATCGAACGATAGCTATATGTATCTAAAGTAAAATGCTTTTTGGGTTTTTGTTGCAGGATGAACGTGAAGGCTGTAATCGTGCACACCATCAAAAAAGGACCATCGCGCGTCGAGGGCGGTGGGAGACGGATTTTTTGATGAAATTGTTTAAAATTTTTTTTGTATGTAGTAAACAGATCAATAAAACTATATGCCAAGTTTCACAAGTTTTCCGTTGTATACTTTCTTCACAAAAAAATTCCCAAAAAGCGGTAAATTTTGCGAAAAAAAAGACAATCCCCCCTTAACATAAGAGGTAAACGAGTTAGTACCGAATTTTGGGAAATTTTCCAAAAATAACATAGGTTAGATATGTTCCTAACGAGATGACCTATCACCCCCTCAAGGCTTTATATCGACCTTCCTAACACCCTCCATATATATATATATATATATATATATATATATATATATATATATATATATATATATATATATATTTATTTATTTATTTATATGCGTGTGTGTATATGTATGTATACGACTCCGTTTCTACAGTATTCATATACTTTTGTTGTTCATCGACTAACGATCAATCTCTGACTTGTCCGTCGTCGTTGCTCGTTGCCAGCTGTATCCAGCAGTGTGCCAAGCTCGCCTTAATTGAATCGGTCGTCTCCTCGTGCAAATAAGTTGTGCATAATTTTTATTATTCGTCATATTCGGTTCGCATTGTGTACTGAAATAATACAAGATCGTTCAATGGTGCGCGTTATATTCGCATTGCCCCCTCTCCCATACGTCCACACCCATCTTCATCCTCATCTATCGGCTTAATTAATTGTCACTTCGACGTGAATATCCTCTTTTGTCGGAGGTTCGTCACAGCTACCGGAGCAACCGGTAGTCACACATCACGTCTGCAATTTCGTGCAATCGCGCATTCATTCCGTGCACTCGAACTCTCTACTTCACACACACTTTTTTACTTTATCGCTTTTCCGCATCACCAATCTCTCTCTCCACATGGGGTTAATTTGATCGCGAACGACGAATCACGAAAATGGAGGGAAAGTGGACAGGCAGGGTGGGAAAGGTTTCGATTCGTCAAAACGTCAAAAATGACGGTGGTCGTAGTTCGGTGAGGATGGAAGGAAAAAATATATGGATAGGGGTATCACGAAGCCGAGATAGGTTCAATTAGGGACGAGGCAGATTGAACGAAGAGAAATGAGAACGCGGTAATTTGTAATTGCCACGGTGGTGACCTTTGCGTGATTCGTCGGAAACGCGATGAAGCTTTTTTTGCTCCACGTTCACGTGATATACATATAGAGATATATAAATATTAATATATATGTATATATATATATATATATATTGATTTTACGAATTTAAACATATCGCAAATAATCGGTGATAAAGCGATTGTTGAAAGCGAGGCATCGGATATCGTCGTGGCCCGTAATTCAATCATACATGATTACACTTCGTTCGTTATTACGGGCCAGACTCGTATTCACTGTTAATTATACGCGTTTTTTTTCGTTATTATTTATTACGAACGACAACGAATCGCGAAGATAAAAAACTCTCCGATTAGGATCGTATAATTTCGTTGCGCAATTTCTGCTCGATCTGTACGAGGCTCGTGGGGCTAATGATAAAGATTTATCCAAAAAGATAAACTCGTAAGATGTTCTCGTCTACAAACTTGTAGCTGTGAAACAAATTCCTTCATTTTATATTCGTCGAATTTCGAGCTCATTGCTGAATTTTTTCTTCACCCACGATTCTCATATATCTCGTATTGGGCTGGGGTGTTAGTCGAAAATTCGTTGCAGCATATTTATGTTTGAACAGAATAAAATTGATATGAAATAACAATAAATAACAATAGTCGCGCGGTAAGTAACACGTTCGGGGTTAACATTTTGCGTCGTTGGATTATCTCTCGTGTGTTTTTTTCTCTCTCGTTTGTTTTCTTCTTGTATTACTTTTTATTCGCATTTTTCGTACGGGATCGTCGTGTACTCGTCGGTCCGGGCTAATTAGCCTCGATTATGGCGACTAGCGCGCGTGATTCTTGCAGAAGGGACGACCGCCCTTCGCGTAGAAGCTCTGCCCCTCGAGATTCTTCTTGCACATCTGTAAGCAGAAGGTTGAATTCGGGATGGTTGAATTTTCATCAATCTCGATGTCGTTATCGTATCACGAGGGATCTTTAATTACCGTGCAGTTGAAGCACTGGCTGTGATAGTTGTTGTTGAGGGCCTCGACCCAACGGTCACCGGCTTCGACGGGGAAACCGCAAGCGTAACATTTCGTCGTGAATAGTTCGTTCCAGTCTGGAGAACAAATAATTCGTCGTAGTGTTTTTATTCTGTCGAAACTTTGGTCGATTTGTTTTGGCTTTGTTCCTTCGTTATTTATTAGAATTATAATCGCCGTTACTGTAGGACTGACAATATTATAATGACACGTAGTGATATCAAAAATTATTCCATTTTTCTATAATATAATAAATAATATTGTATTATGATAATGTTGTAATTTATTATAAATATTGCAATATAAAATAGTCGTATCATTACAATTATTATATTTTTTATATAGGGATATATTAATCTATTTATTGTGTGGTTGTAGCTTTATTATTTCTTATCATTGTGGATTGAAATATATTGGAATAGAACATTATTTTAATAATTTATTATAATAGAATCGTATTTCTCGAGTGCATGATTATTGTTATTTTATTACTATTATTAAATATGTCTATAATAATATTGTAATTTATCATCACATTTTAAATACAGGGTGTCCCTCTTGTCTCTGCCACCCGAAATAACTCGGTAATTGTCGACGTCACAAAAAAATGTTCCAGACAAAAGTTGTACGGTGTGAAGGGGGCCATCAAATGCGACCATTTTTTTTATTTCGGTGGAGGCGCTGACCTACAGTGAAGATTACCTCCACTTTTTTAAATGGACATTTCCTTTCAACCATCTTGTGGAGCACCCCAAGCCGCATAAAAAATATTGGGAGATTAAGTCGTTCAAGGTCATTTCGAACACCTATTAAAATGAAATACAAATCTAAATATCTCGGATCACTACCAAATATTTGGTAGTGATCCGAGATATTTAGATTTGTATCATCGATAGTGACCTTGAATGACCTTGAACCATTTTGACGCCCTAATATTTTTTTTGCGGCTTGAGGTGCTCCACAAGATGGTTGAAAAAAATGTACCATTCCATTAAAAAAGTGGAGGTGACCTTCACTGTGCGTCAGCGCCTCCACCGGAAATGGTCGCATTTGATGGCCCCCTTCACACCGTACAACTTTTGTCTGGAACATTTTTTTGTGACGTCGATAATAACCGAGTTATTTCGGGTGGCAGAGATAAGAAGGACACCCTGTATATGGAATATAAAGGATTTTTTTCTATCTAGACGGGAACAATTAAAAGCAGAATGTCTAGTTGTTTAGCTCAAATGAGTGCATAGACTTTCCAGCATCGGATGCAAACTTACCAGCCTCGCAGTAGGGTAATCCATCCTCCAGGAAGAAGGGACTGTTGCCAAAAAGCTTTCCACAATACGAGCAGTTGAAGCATTCAGGATGAAAGTGTTTTCCAACAGCGTTCAGGCAATCCTGCATGGAAATATATTCATTTTGATCACATTCTTGATTAACTACACTTTCAATAGTCTGGAAAAGCAAGTCCGTTTTTCCGTGATTTTTATACGGGACATTCAATTGTGACTTACGCCTTTGATTTTGTTGTTGCATTTGTTGCATCCCGGAGCGATGAAACGCTCGAAGCAATATTCGCAGTGGAGCTGTCCCTTCTCCTCTACGAAACCAATGTCCTGCAGTGCTCGACGACATTGCGAGTTCACGCAGACAAAGTGTTCGGGGCACCAGATCTGGCCGAGGGCTGTGATGAACGGTCCCCTAATATATCGAACAAAGTTGTACTTGAAAAACCTCGCGGTCTACCAATTTTGGCAACTACATTATTAAAATTATTTTTCCATAACACAAAAACGTGCAGAGTTTGTCAAACAAACGCCAAGTACAAACCTGGTGATTTCTTTATTGCAGCTGCAGCAAATTGGTTGCAGGGCTTGATCATTTTTCAGGCTGTTAGTGTTTTCTCCGTTAGCTGTCGAAAACGTGCATCAAAAGTTATTAGTGGAAACACAAAGGACAACTATTGATTGCTGCATGAACAAAAAAGTGCAAAGACATCTAAGGTAGGGAACGAAAGCAGCTGGGAGTTTTGGCTCTCCACCTAAGAATGCTAAAAAAAACAATCAAGTAGTTCAAAATCAAACCTAACGACGAGTAATCAACACGCGCAAATAAAACAAGACGTGAGGATCATAGTTGTCCGTAAAGGAACATATGCTTGTGAACCGGTCCTGCAGTGTTAAAGCAGCCTGATGTTTCTGACCCAGCTGCAAATGCGTAAAACTAAGCGAACAATATCATGCCTGTTAACGCAAGAACGAAAAATTGACGAAAGAACAGCTGAAACATCGAAGGGATATCACGCCTGTCTACCTGACGTGAGAGCTGCAATGGCCGCAGAGTGGTTGACGAGATCCCGGTCCACCGGCCTGATTGAGAATGCCACGGCCTCGTTTCGGCGCAGTACTGCCCGCAAATTTGCCTGCTCTACCGCCGGCCCCGGGTGCCCCGATGCCGCTACCTAGATCCGGTTGGGACGACAAATTTGGTGGGTCTACGTTTCTCTGGGTCTTACAATTTGGTCCGGGATTCTGGGATCCGCCATACTGGGTCTTAGTTTGACAAACGGTATCGGTTATGAGACAACGGGACTGGGACTGAGCCTGTGGTTTGAAAAGCTGCACGACCTGTTGCTTGTCACGCTTGATTGTCAATTGCGTAAGCTGATTGCTGAGATTAGTGCGTCGTTCGGCTATCGGCTGAAAGCTCTGCTCTTTTATCGTGCAAGATGAGAAGCTTGGCTCCGGCTGGCATGCCGTTTGACTCTTCAGCGGACAAATTTCGCAAGGATCAATGGCGGACTCGTCGGTTTCGTTCGGTAGGGGAATCTGGGGATAAGGAAATTCGGCTCTGGGACAGGGACTTTTGAGAATGGGTTTGGGACACTTGACCGGGGCGTAGCCTGGAATCGAGCAAGGTGCGACGCTGATGGAACCATCTCCGCATGCGGCAACGCGAACTCCCGAAGCTGGACAGTTGCCTATATCGATCGTCGAACCACCAGAGCGTGGGCGACCCGAGCTCTTGGAGCAATTGATCGTTGATTTGCCATGGGCTATCGGTGAGACGCAGACTCCCGATCTGTCGGACGTAGGTGTGACGCATATACCAGCACGCGAGCAAGAAGGATTGTCATCATCGTCGCAAGGCACTATAACGATCCCGGCTCTTGTTCCCGATTGCGATGTAGTCTTGCACGGCATTATCGTGACACCTGAATTCGGACAATTACTCGCAGCGAACTGCTGAGACGCGAAAGCGCTGCTCGAAGAGCAGCCACCGCTGGCAGTGGTGGTGCGTTCTTGATGGCAAACCCTGCGAGTCTCGTAGGTCGGAGGGCAGCTTATTGGGGGTGCACAAGGTGGCAGAACGCGAACTCCCGTCTTGGGAAATCTCTCAGAGCCCGAGCAGTGAGCCATCGGACAAGCCAGCGACGGCTGCATCCGATTTACTTTGCCGATCGCGCAGCTGGGCGCATCCTCGTGTTCTCTTTGCGGTTGCAAAGCTACCGAGGACTGCTCTTCGCGTCTCTCGTACTTGGTGGATGTCTGCCTCTCGCAGACCCTTTCGACCTCATCCGATCGCGAGTCATCCGAATAGTAAGATCTTCGCATCCCGTGATAAGCCTGAGCTCGATGACCCGACGAGCTGTCCTCCTCCAAGTGATAAGAGACGTTTTCGCGGTGTTCAGGCATGGAGGAAGAATACGATGTCTGCTGTTGTTGATAAGTGGAAGTCCGTTTGCAAGGCGGCGGGCTCTCGCGGATCCTCGGTGCGTGAGCCTTGACGTAACAGGCCGGGGGCTCGGGTGGACCTGGGGCCGGAGATTTCGTACGGTTGGGTGTAGGTGTTCGACTCTGCACGTAGGGTTGGGCCTCCACGGCGTCATGCTGCATGGACACGAGATATCGCTGATAGGACGGTATGGTGCCGGGTTTCTTCAAGCCTGTCATCAGGGAACGATCCTTGGGTGTTCCCGGTCTCGATAGCGATCTGGCTGGTGATACCGAGGTGTCTCTCAACCGATGATCCGGCGGTGGTGTCGGCAGTGGTCTCGGCCCTTCGACCCTCTTCAAATTCCTCTCTCTCGATCTTGCCTCCCGTGTTTTATCGTCCGTATAGAGAATCTCAGCGGGATGGCAGTAACCTTCGTTGGTGGTCCAATCGACCGGAGTCTGCGATCGGTTGACGCAGATAACGCTGTCGAAGCCCTCGCCGCTTTCCCGTCCGAGTGGTGTGTATGGACGCTCGGGTGCTGTCATTAGGGCATCTTGGAAGGGTGACACCGGCCTCTCAGTGGGCTGGTACCGAGGCTGGGGTGCCGGAGGTGGCGGACACGGGTCTCGCTTCTCCTCGTATCTTACCTCTCTGCTGTACACGGTTCTAGACGTTGATTCACCTTCCTCGGCCTGCTGGCTCGAGACCGAGTCGAGGGGAGAGTAAGGCCGCGACGGTGCGGTTGTCAGTGCTCTGACCATTTCGGACTTCCACTCCTTGGCAGTTGCGTTCTTGATCGTCGTCGGTGGCAACGCACACGTTCCGGCCTCCGTTTGAGTCACGAACTGCACATGTTTCTTCTGGCAAGTGTCGCTCGGTTGATGAGCCGGTTGCGCAGCTGGTTGCTGCTGCTGTTGACACGATTGATATTGCTGCTGGTATTGTTGCTCTTGGACTTGTCGTTCCGCAGTTGTATCGCGGAATCGCGCGCATAATCTTCGCTCTTGGAGGCTCTGACGCTTTTCCGTCTGTTGTTGCTGCTGCTCCCTCATGCACTGGTGCACCTCGACTTGTTCTCGCAAACTTTGACGGCGTTGTTCCTCAAGCTGGTTGAAATCTTCTTGAATCTTGATCTCCTCTTTCAACTCGCGATATCGTTCCTCGCTCGTTGTCGGTGGCTCTTCGCTAGTCTCCTCTCTTACGTATTCCTCGCGTTGATAACACTCCTGCGGTCTGTAGCTCTCTTGCACCTGCACGCACGTCTGTTGGCCACCAAATGCCACCCGTTTGCGCTCCTTCCTTCGGGATTTTTCCTCCTCGTAACGGCGCTGCTGTTCTTGGCACTCTTGCTCATCGCGACGCAAACGTTCCTCCTCCTCGCGACAGACTCTCTCGTACTCGGCCCGCTTGGCCTCCTCCTCTTTCCTGGCCTCTTCCATCAACTGTGCGGTGCTGATGGCCGACGTGAGGACTTCCGATGATTCGACGGTCGTCCTACGATCGGATATCGTCTCCACCTCGCGATCCAACGTTGCTGAACTTCTCTGGCAGGTTTCCTGCTCGGAGGTCATCCGGCAGGGCTCAATGGATTCGGCGGCGGGCCGTTCTTCGGCTTCCGGTGATCGTGCACGATCGGGCGACAGCAGTTCTACGGTCTTCTCGTAAATGGTCGTTTTCTTGATGTGTATGTCACCGACATCTTTCTCCATGGTCTCGGTGAACAAGTTGTGCTGGCCCTCGACACCTTTCGGACATACGGCTACATCGGGTGGCACCACCTTCGAAAGATCAACGACCTCGTTCTCGCTTTCCCTCGACATGTCCTGCGGTCTCTCGGCTTCCTCGGGGGCGGAATATTTGCAAACTTCCTGCGGTGGGGGTGGTGGCCGTGCGGTTGGACGACACAATTCGCAGGATACCGCGCGATAAGTGTGCTGCTGCTCGTGCTCGGGCCCCTGAGGACCCGAAGTCCTTTCGCATATTATCTGACAACGACAGGTTCGCGTACAAACGGTCTCAGGCTCGGGCTGTGGTGGGGGCTCTACGTGGTCGTAAAAACTGGTTCCTGCGGTCACCGTGGCCACCCAGGGCTTCGGAATTGGCTGGGCAATTCTCGTTGGTGTCAATGATCGGCGTACACTATCGGCGGAACTAGCACGTGGCGGGGGCGCCGATCCACGGCATTCGCGTCGAGTTTCCGACACCTCCACTTTCCGATAGAACGGCTGTGAACAGCTGGCCCGATCCATGCTCGTCTCGCGATAGCTGTTCAATCGGGACGATGACGAGGCGACCGAATATCCCTCGTAGTCGCGTTCCTCGTATCGGCTGCAACGACTTCCGCAACGGCTCCCGCAACGACTGTCCGATGCTTCCTGGAGGGTTGCACGTTTCTCACGCACGTTGTGACGTGGACGCCTGTCGAGAACGGGATTAGGATCTATCCAGATTGGACTCGCGGTGGGATATGTTACGTCCTCGATCGGCTTGACCGGCGGCCAAACTAGACTCTTCTTGCTCTTGGTGGAGGCGCGCACTTCTCGATGCTGACTGTAGTGTTCCTCGACGCAAAGCGGTCCGGATTCGTTCATCGGGGCCTCGATGGATTCGTAATAGTCGGAATCTTCGTAATATCTTGCTGCTCGTTACAAGCCAGGATACGTACGGGTTTGTGGTTTTTTTAGGTCGGATCGGGTGGATTGGATTCGAGGTGCCGGTCGGTTCCACATTGTTAGCGATTGCGGTTTTTTTTTGGGGGGTTTTCAGTTAGTTTGGCAGAGACATACAGAGGCGAGAAAGAAAGAAAAAAACATATGCCGTTAGTTTAAGCGTTGAAAGTAGCTGGAAAGGCGAATGACCCTTGAATCATTTGGCTGGGACCGATTAAGGGGTCTTCTCACTTTAGACGCTAAAAAGAGGCTATTTTCATGATTTTTTTATAGGTTTATGATATAAATATTGATATAAAAGTGTTACACTTAATAAATACACTTTCGAAATACATTTAAAAAAAATGTATTTATTTACGTCACTATTTATAGACGAAAATGGTAGTTAAAACAATGTCCTAAAATATTGTAGGTCTGCGCTGTTGATGAAATCTCGGAGATGGATCATCCGAAACAAAAAATACCAAACGGTTTTAGTTTCAGTATGTTAATGGCTAAAGCGCATGCCATACGATTTTTGATATATGCAAAAATCACAAAATGGCGGACCATTTTCGCAAAACGACGTATTTTTTCACCGTTTATGGCAAAAAATTAGTAAATATCAAAATTTAAAAAATCCTTAATGTACGCTATAGCTATAGTTGTAAAGAATATGCGGTTAAAATTTCATAAGGATCGGTTCAGTAGTTTCGGAGATTTTATCAACAAGCCGTCGTAAAATGTTTTTTTCGAGTAAAACGCGTTTAAACTTTGTTTGGGTTACATAAATACATTAAATTTTTGTTTAAATGTATTTCGAAAGTGTATTAATCAAGTGTAACAACTTTTATATCAATATCTATAATATAAACCTATCGAAAAAATGATGAAAATAGCCTTTTTAGCGTCTAAAGTGAGAAGACCCTTCAAGATACGTTTGACGTTTGTCAATATCTCGGCGATCGAATTGCGTAGAAAACGACTGATATGCAAATGTGGCCTGTTGAATCCACATTGCCGCGAGCTCTGCTCACTTCAAATTTCATTGATCGCAGGTCAAACGTCAAGGGTCAATGCACTTTTTAATTAATTAGAAATAAAGTAATTAATCTGCACGATAGCTGTAGAAATTATAATCCTGCATTAAGAAGCAAATGATGGTTGCAACTAGCGAATTAACAGCAAAGCGACTAAACGCCATCCCTTCCTTACGTTTGCGGGCTGCGAATAAAAAACGATAAACTGCAAAGACGCATAAGCGGGCCGTCGATTCGCGAGGAGTTCACGGAGCGATGGTCAATTCGAAACCCGGACCAATTTCGACATGTTCTTAAATAATACGGTGCAAAAAAAACGCTTTATCTATATAATGAATGAATGAAATGACGTGTAGAGAAAAAAAATGTTGGAATGATTCGGCGCACAGCACGAAGTAATTCAGCAATGATTTTGTTTTATTGTTGTTATTATTTCCGATTGACACATTGTCGTCTTGGTGAGCACGCTTACAAGTCCGTTTTGATCGATGGTGTTTTGTGTTCTTTTTTTTGCAATGTGCAGCAATGTATCAACGAAACTTCCGTCACCGTTGAGGCGAATCGACAATAAAGATTCAAAGTTTACGATTCGATTTGACATCGGGATCCTTGTCGTGCATATTTATTCATGATAATAATTTACGTATCTATGTAGATATAATATACGCTATAGATATATATAAATTGATAGAGAAGATCTTCGCGGAATCAGAAAAATAAAGGAAGAGAGAGATAGAGAGCAATATTTCAATGAGGGCAAAATTGACGGCGGGCGACGCGTTGAGAGCTGTCCGCACTCACGCGAGGGTCAGGGAGAAGGGTCTGGGCTTGGGGTTGAAAGACGGAGTTGCTGAAAAAAGATAAGAAAAAAAGAGGTACCATTATGCAAAAGGTAGAGAGATTTTTCGATAGGAACAGATAGAGAGGGAGAGAGGCAGAGATGGAGAAAAAGAGAGAATAATTGAGTGTGAAAATAGAACGAATTATTTCATAACCGGTTTCTTGAAAATGTATCATTTATAGATTTCTATTATGGCTGGGTGCCCAAACTAGGGGTAGATATTTTCGGTATTGTGCTTTTGGAAGGTTAATATTCCTCTTAATTGCATAGCTTGTTTATTATTTATCGTTCTTTGAGCAATCAAATCCATCTCTATAACAATTAATCTTGCACTTCGTAATGTGAATTATTGGTTTGCCAGTGAATGGCATAAAATGGATAATTATTTTTTAGAGAGTAAAATTTTCATCACCGAGAAAAAAAGTTTTTTTGGCACTGGGACGCGACCGTTTTGGGGGAAAATATTTTATTAACAAAAAAATGAATGCAATGCGAATATTCACTGTAAAAAAATAATTTGTTATGATCATTCCGGGTCGTTTTTTCGTAAATGTGAAGCTGTACATTAGGGTGGCTCAAATTTAAGCTCTATTTTTTCCTTTTGCTCACCATCCAATTATCTTCTTTAATGAAAAAAGGCTATGGGAGGCTCAAGCCTCCCAAAAATTCAATTTTTTATGGAAAAATTTTTGAATTAAGCTCTCGAAAACTCTAGCCGGTCAATGAATATATTGGGGGCCGCTCAAGAGCTTCGAAATTTGCAATTTTTGCCAATTTTTTTTTAACTCATCAGACTCATAAATTTGACGCTTTGTAAAATTTCCAAAACAATTAATCGTTTTTCTTTAGAAACAGATTTATCAAAGTTACCTTACACTACTAACCCAAGAATTATAATCTTTGTTCTAATAAAATAATTCTTCAAGGCATTACATGGCCACCATGTAAGGCATTACATGGCCACCATGTTTTTTTCTCATTTTTTTTTATAAACCCTGAACTGTTAAGCACAATTCAAGCCGTAGTACGTATTGAAAAACGCAAAATTGACCAAGTTACAGTTATTTTTCAGCAGGAAGGTTGAGTCGCTGCGTGCAGTCGACCGTGCGCTGAATGACCGCACATTTACTTTCTTTTGCGATTATCTCGAAACTACATTTTTTGAACTGGTACTATCGAAATATCGTAAACTATCGGTCCGATTGCTTTCAAATTTTTACACAATTCTTTTAGATACATTATCTAAAATGTCACGTAGGATTTTTGTGATAACTTGATTATTTTTTGTTTTATTATTGTTTTTGCTCGAAAAATTTCGGTGAAAAATACAAATTTTTTCTTCGGCTCACCAAAATTTTTTAATGGTCGAAAAGAAAACCGCGACGCTACATTGTAGCGACACTACTCACGAATGAGCTGATTTTTTCTTCAGATGTGACATGACCGGGTAACAGCTGGGACAACGACCGCGCGGAGGGCCTCCGCGGCAATATGCATAACGGCGCCATTTTTTAATATTTTGAACGGAAATTTCTTAACGTTATTCTTGAAGCCCTTTCTGACGTTGTGTAAAAAAATAAAAATATTCCGGCTCATACTTTCGAGTTTGTTTTTTTTTTAATATACCCATTTTTCGATCGGCCGAGGTGGCTAGACGCCTTAAGGTACTTATTCTTGTCCGTAAATAAAATTATAGGTCCCTCGTTTTATCGGGTTAGAAGTGCGAGGAGAATAAAAAACCGTTTCCAAAGAAAAAAAGCTGTTAAATTTATGAGTGAGAAGAGAAAAAAAATTCGCCACATTTGGAAATTTCGAAGCTTTTGAGCGACCACTAAATACTCACTGGCGGGCTAGAGCTTTCGCGAGTTCAATTTAAAAAATATAAAGCGTAAAATTCATGGGTGAGAAGAGAACGAATAAAATCGATTTTTTAATGAAAACTTCAATATTTGGGAGGCTTGAGCGACCTCTAAATATTTTTGGATCGCTCGCTGATTTAGCGACAATTTTTTTTCCTTTCAAGAAGATAATTAGATGGTGAGAAAAAAGAAGAAAAAAATGGAGCTCAAAATTCGGCCACACTTCTGTACATGTACACGTGTGTATGTGAGTCGATGATGTCTGTAGGGGGCTTGCAGCTCGCAACTCTCCGCTCAGACGGCCCAAAATGTTTTTTACATTCTCTAAAAGTACTTCCATATAATCAAACTCCCAATTTTTTTCAACTGAATTTCCGCCCCCCCCATCAGTGATTACAATCGAGCATCAGTGTTAATGGTTTTAACTCAGCCCCACCTAGTAGGCTTAAAACAATGATCGGTAAAATGTAAATGATTGCGCCGAGAAAGCGACTGCAGCGATGAATACGAGCACGAATAACGTGTTTACTTTTTCCTTCGTGATCGCAAGTGAATTGTAATGGGTTTTTATGGAACGAGTATTTTCGTTTTTGCAATAATCTTCTGAAACACTGCTTCCATACCTTGGAAAGGCCGAGCTTTCGGTGTTGGCGGGGTAGAGAAACAACCTATTCACACATAGAACGGATATTTATGCATGCGCGTGTATCATACGTGCGCTGTACACACAGTTCCTTCGTACAGATTAAAGGATCATCGCAGTGTAAAATTTTCAAAAAATCGATTTTTTTGCATTATCCGATAGTATAGACGGTTATAAACATGGACCTGGCATCGCCGATTGATCGTGAGTAGACAATTTATATGAAAATTCCGCACTCGGAACTTCAAAGCTTGTTTTTAAATCTTTATATTTTTTTAACGAAAAACTGTCGAAAAAACAGTCTAAATTCGATACTTTTTTTTCAAACCGCCTTCATTTTATCAATTTTGATTTTTAAAAAACTCCATAGCAAGATAGCGGCTTTCATACTAATTAATAATCTCTTCACAAATTTTGTTTCACAAAATATTTACGGCCAGAACCATGTGCACCTTAAGGACCCCTTTCTTCAAACATTTTCAACCGTTAAAAAAGGTAAATAAAATAAAAATAAACGTTTAAAAATGTATTTTCTGTTCTTCATGAGTACTTTGATTTGACATTAAAAAATCAGGCGGATTAGCGTATGTCAACCATCGAAAAACATATTGCGAAAATCAGGTATTTTTCGACCCGTTGCACTGTGATGATCCATCAAAGCTGCCTGCCTACAGACATCCGGTAGCAAGCTCTCTCGTTGCGAGATCGCCTTGTTCTAATCGAGATCGCGCAACGGGGGAGGAAAAGAGATGGGCAGAGAAAGAGAGATAGATACAGAGATAAATAGAGAGGTAGAAATAGATGGGTAGAAATACAATCTGTTAAAGTGCGATCAAGTATAGATCTTACAACGTGACTCGTAGACTAAACGCATCGCGCGAGAAACCATCGCTTGTATCACTCTCGTGTCGACGCGGCCGAATAAATTGACCCGATTTGTAATACTAAACATAGATCTCATCTGTTAAAACCGCAATGTATGGCATATATATATATATATATATATATATATATATATATATATATATATATATATATATATATATATATATATATATATATATATATATATATATATATATATATACACACACACACACACATACCCTGAGCGCGCTATAATCTAATAACATCGAAAGCTTTTCCCCGCAGCCGCATTATACGATCGTTCCACAACCAAGTCTTTTTTTTAGTAATGGTGAAAAAAAAACTAGACTCAATATTCTCATTGGTGCATTGTCAATGAGGTTGTTTTGAGGCTCGGGCCCGAAGAAGCGAATAAATCGAATAAAAAAGGTGTACAGGTCATGTGATAAAACGTCAATCGTATTGCTTGTTTTTTAAACGATTTTTCGACTCCTTTTCTACGGTTGTTTGGGATATTCGTGGAATTAAAATTACTCCAGATGGAATATACTATTTACGGGAGAGTCCAGAGATGTATGGGTCATATTTGCTAGATTTGGAATATATTTTTTTTTGGAAAGACCCTGCTGACCTAGTAGCCTAGATATAAAATAATTGCGTAGATTTGTATCTTTATTTTGATGGCAAGTACGAACAGGTGACATTCATTGGTGAATTGTCAACGGTATTATCTGTGCTTTTTATAGATAAGGGAGGGGCTGCTCATCTTGCGAGTTCGATGAGACGATTTAAAAAAATGATCTCTTGAATTAATAGCGTTCGTTGTTTTGAGGCATGAATTATAATTCATGTTAAGGCGGGACACCACTGTGATGGGTAAGAAATTGATTTTTTTTGCATTTTCTCAAAGTATACACATTGAAGAACAGGTGAAAAAAAATGTCAAGATTAAATATTAAAAATTGACCAAGTAAGAGACGATTTGGTGAGAGCAGGTAGCGCAACGATTTGTATTTACTAAAGCATTTTTCTCGAAAGGACTTTCCTCGACCTGGCCGCAATTATAACTCTAGCTATAATTGCTCGATTTTTAATTTAAAAGGAAAACAAAATTTCCGTTATTGCAGTTGCTATCGTTGTACATAGCCGGTTTTTTTTGTCGTTAATTTAGTATTTTTAAAGTGCTCGAATATAATTTAAAATTTTCTCAAAATTGAATCTTTTTAACACCCGATTATAAAACTTTTTTATTTATATTTTTACATTTTTTATACAGAGGCTCTATTATACCCCAATGTCGTTGTTAATTTTTTAAAATCTAAATACAAATTTACACGAAATAAGTTCAACGTATGCTTGATAACATACCTTTTTTTAAATCTCAAATAAATAACCTGATACACAAAAAATCGGAAAACGGAACCTTTTTTCAGTCCGTCACAGTGGTGTCCTCCCTTAAGAAATGAATGAATTAACAATGAAATTTGAGGCATGAATTATAAATATATAATCATGGATAAATTCTTGAATATCTATATCCATTATAATTAATTTCAAGGCAAATGTTATGAGATATATGTACACGTTTATCATTGATTCACGTAAATATGATGAATATAAAAGAACTTATGTATAGAAAAAAAAAGAAACACAACATAACGATGATCTGTACAATCTTTCGACAATTTTTTTTCCAAATCGCCCTAGCACCAGCGCAGGTCAATTTACTCATTCGATTATCGAAAATAAAAATAACAGATCAACATTGAATTTTTTTTCGAAAAAAATACCACTTTTCAGCGTACTGTAAAAAATCATTGAAAATAAACTTACCGGTAACTGTCTGACTCTGGGGGCGAGGCAAGGTGTTGCTACCGGAGTTTTGAACTGGGGCTGGGGCAAAGTTGCTCGGTGCGATTATGCTCGAACCCCCGAACGGCTTCGGTCCACTGATGTTGTTCGCCGTATGACTCTGTGGTAACGATAAGGCAAAAAGAAGCGTATATTTAAACACGACGCACTCGGTCAACAATCAATATAATTCATCCTCTCGTTCCCGTTCGTTTGCTTTTTATCGAAAAATTGAATTTTTTTTAAATCGAAAATATCGCAGAAAAAAATATCGAAGCAACCAAGTTAAGGCGGGATATACATTTACAACGATTAAAAAATCGATTTCTCTTTTTTTTCTTTAACGGATATAACTATGTATGTATAACTAAGTATATTTTCCCAGAGTTTCAAAGCGAAATTCGAAAAACTTCAAACGTCACAGCCCGTTAACGCTGTGTTTCACCGCTCGGATTCGGACCGGGCGTGCACTTCAAACGCGTTTTTCTCAAAACTGCATTATCGAAATTGGCGTGCAGGATTACTCAAAAACTATGAAGCCGATTGAGTTAAAACTTGGTAAAAATATTGGTACCTTCTATATGACGAAAATTGTTTTTGAAAAATTCGAAAAAAACGACTTTTTTAATCCGCATTTTACAGAAATGTTGCGTGAAATGTTAATTTTTCGTGTAAATGCGTGCCATTTTTAAAATTTGCATTTTCTTCATTTCAATTACCGTCACATAGGAACTATACATGTTCTAACTGAAAAAATGTTTGAACTTTTTTGCAAATCAAAATCTACGGCAAGCTAGACTGCACGCCGATTCGCAACTCCAGCGGCGACCTTGCTGTAACACTCTGCCACTGCTCCGCCGTTTTGATGATGAATTAATTTTAAAAAATTGTTTCTCATACTTAAATATACTATTAAAGTATACCTAAAGTTTGATAATTGTAGAATAATTATTTGTTAGTTTAAAAAATCGCTCAATGATGCTTATTTTTTTCCTGTCTAAATGTATATGCCGCCTTAAGGGGCTATACCGGTGTGACACTTTCAAGAAATCTTTTTTTTGCCTTTTTCGACAGTTTATACTTTCAAGAATATTCTGTAAAAATTTCAAGGCCGTATCTCTAATCATTTTATCTTGCAAAAATCGATAGTTAAATTTTTAAACACGTTTTTCTCGAAATGAGATTTTTTAAATTTGCTGACATTGTAACTCAAAGAGCAATTATCCGATTGACTTGAAATTTGAACTGAGTACTCTTGAATATATTTACTCTACAATGACGTAGGATATTTTCGATTGGATGAAAATTGACGATTTGGTATTGAAAAAAACGACCATCTTATAGGCAAGAAAACAGACGTTTTTCTCATAACTACGCCATTTTGTTAGATTTTGATATTTTTCGAAAATCCTACGTTATTGTACAGGAAATACCTTCTAGTTTAACGACATTTTTTCCTTTTTCGGTTTCAGCTACTCAACCGACCGGAATCATGTCAGCAGTGAAGGAACTTTTTTTTGGCGCCTCCGAAGGCAGCGCATAAGTCACTTGGATCTCAATATTTTTCTATGAAAAAATTATGTAATATAGGTCAAATATAGCCAAATGTATTCTCAATTTTCCGAAATATTTAATTGAGTACTTTTCTTCCGAAAAAATCCCGAAAATCACCCAAATTTTCCGCGTTCACACTGGTATAGCCCCTCAAAAGATTACGGACCTCGAGTAAGTGCAGTAAAAAAGTGACATACAAAATCGTAATACCGCGTCAACAATAAATCGTACTCGATTCTCAAAACATTTTTGAAAAAAATCCACCGGCCACGAAGCCCGATGGCTGACCGTCTCGATCAATTTCTACAACTCGTTTCAATTCCCCAAATTTTCGGTCGACAATTCATCGCCGAAAGGGTCGTCCGGCGACGTGAATACGAAAACGTATATATTTCTATTTCTGATAAAAACGTCCATCGATTTGGAGTTGGAACGACGCGAATGTTCGCGCAAGTACGGACGGAAATTAGGGTGACCGCGTACCTCGGACGGCAGAGTAAATTCACGACGAACGAGAACGAGCACGACGGTCGGGATGGACGGTTCGAGCGGAACTAGAGAAAAATGAGTGGCCGATTGATACGGGGACGTTACCTGAACTGGACGAAAAGTGGGTGTATCGACGGGCGGGGTGCCAATTCGGTTGGGCTGCAATGCAAATAACGACACAACGATCACACGCCGACTCCTTCCCCTTCTTCATCCCTTCACTCCCGCCCTCTCGTGTTCGATTGAAATCGTTGCGAAAGAGCAAACGAGAGACGCAGAAGGAGAGTGAAGTATCGATAATTATACACTCAATTAGTCGAGCGTTAAAAATAATCATGCAAACGAAAACAAAGAGAATAAAATAGCCGAAGCAACAAAAAAAAAACAAACGTGCTCGCACCATCTTCGTAGAGTTTAAGGACGTGGGTGACAGAGAAACGGCTGTCATCGTGACATTCGACGGCAAGGGTGACGGCGGTGGACTTGGTGGTTTTGGCCCCGTGAACGCCGATTCGGACGAGCCGTATCGCGAATCGTTGAAACCGGAAATCGAATGGCCGTTGACGGGCCGATAGCCCGATATTATCCGATCGTTTTTTTCGGCCCCGCCGTTTATGCAATTCCCACTGTCATCATCGTGCCCCGCCTCGTTGATTTTGCCGTTTTCCCGATTTTCCGCTCTGTTGGCCCGTGAAATTTCGCAAGTTCCGAGTCGTTGATCGATCGTTTGATACCGATTGTTCGCGATCGGCGGTTCGTTCGGCTCTTTGCCGTTGAGCCGCGAAAGCTCGGAGCTTCGGTAATCGGGGTGATCGTCGCGAGGCGCGAGGCTCCTTATCGTCGAGCCGTGAGACTTTTCCCTCGTCGGATTGTAGGCGGTGAAAGTGCCGGTTTTGAGACGATGATTGGTGACGTGATAGCGGGGAACGCCGTAGGTATTGACCACTGGTGGTTCTTGAGCGCGATTGGCCGAATTGATCTTGTTCCGTTTGTCGCGTGGCCGATCAACGGCGTCATCTTCCTCGTGATCCTTGTTGACGAAGTTGCCGATCGTCCTCGCCAGGTAAGCGATCGAGCGGGAATTCTTCGCGGCGTTTACGTCGACCTTGCCGTTTTCCACCCTCGCGAACTTTGGCGAACACAGGGAGGAGGAAACGACGAAGGATTTCGGGCTCTCTTTACGATCAACCTGAGACGAGGATTCGCGATTGACGTGCAACGCTTTGTTAGTAGGATTACGATTGTCATCGAGGTGGATCTCGTTGATTGTATCTGCCAAGGGGCCAACCTCGTTTCCGGTCCTGAACGTTATCGTACTCGTGTAAGTTTTCGTATTGCAAGCCTCCTTCTGCTGCTTATTGACACGAGAATCACTCTCGTCGTGATACGTCGAGCCGTTCCTCCCTGTCGTCGATGATCTGCCGTTTGCGTAATCGCTCGATGTTGGGGGGTTATACGGTTGCTCGATACGGGACAAACGTCGGGACGTTGAACTTTCGAGATCGGCACTCGGACGATGCTCGTTTTGGGCCTGCAAATACGGATTAGTGGCAAAATGCAAATGCGGACACGACACACACAACAATCCTCGATCAACTTGGCTTCTCGTCGAATGTTATTTTAGTTTTTTTTTTTTGTATGAGCTACTTGCAACGCTCTGGGAATATCGGCAATAGTATGGGAGTATCGGCACGGAAATGCTAGGCTGGAACACGTTTCGTATGCTGGATAGTTTATTGAGGGGTTAGGCCACAGTAACGGGTATAAAATCATGTGCGAATTTAACAATTTTTTTTCGTATGAAAAAGTGAGTCACTCATAAAATTAATTACACATCTGTTTGGTATGAATATCAAGCTGTTAGATTTTTTTTTTCGATGTACAAAATGGCCGACTACTCGAAACTTCTCGACAGCTTTTTTCCAATTGGCGTGAAAAATAACTTCGAGAATTTTCACTCGATTTACTTCCAATGTGAAAGTTATGTTGCTCATTGCATTTCGCAGAGAAGTACGTACGGAATTTCTGATTAATCGAAAACTTTTCATTTTAGGAGCAGTTATGACGAAATTTTTCACTCAAAATTCATTTCTTAAGTTCAAATACCTACAACTTCCGAATAAGACAATATTTTTTAAATTCCGTACGTACTTCTCTTGGTATTCTAATGTAGATTGACGAGAATTTTTGTTTTTTGTTCTAGGTAAAAAATTGTGGATGCTAAACGTCACGCCACGGAGCGCCTGAAAAAAGATAACAAAATTTGTACATCGAAAAAAAAAATTCTAACAGCTTGATATTCATACTAAATAGATGTGTACTTAATTTTATGAGTGAATCACTTTTTCATGCGAAAAAAAATGTTAAATTCGCACATGATTTTATACCCGTTACTGTGGCCTAACCCCTTAAGGGATCTTCTTACTTTAGACACTAAAGAAAGCTATTTTCATGAATTTTTTTGATAAGTTTATATTATGGATATTGATATAAAAGTTGTTACACTTAATAAATACACTTTCGAAATACATACAAATATTTTTTATGTATTTATGTAAGCCAAGGAAACTTTAAACGCGTTTTTCTCGAAACAACGTTTTTCGACAGCTTGTTGATAAAGTCTTCGAAATTACTGAACCGATCCTTACGAAATTTTAACCACATATTCTTTACAACTATAGCTATAGCGCATATCAAGGATTTTTTTAAATTTTGATATTTTTTTTGCCAAAAACGGTGAAAAAACACGTTTTTTTTCGAAAAATATCCGCCGTTTTGTTATTTTTGCATATATAAAAAATCGCATGATATACGCTATAGCCATTAACATACCGAATCTAAAACCGTTTGATTTTTTTGTTTCGGGTGATCCATCTCCGAGATTTCATCAACAGCGCAGACCTACAATATTTTTAGGACATTTTTTAACTACCCTTTTTGTCTATAAATAGTGACTTAGATAACTAATTTTTTTTTTAATGTATTTCGAAAGTGTATTTATTAAGTGTAATAACTTTTATATCGATATCTGTAATATAAACCTATAGAAAAAATCATGAAAATAGCCTTTTTTAGCGTCTAAAGTGAGAAGACCCCTTAAGGAATCATCACAGTGTGAAATTTTCAAAACATCGAAGATAATATAAACGATATAAATTATTAATATTTATAACGCAAATTTTTTGTTATGATAAAAGTTTTTCACTTTAGGAACAAGATATTTTTTTTTCTCGAAATATTGAATAATTCTGTTCTGCGGTGTTGCAATATGTCTTCTTATCATAGGGGACAAATATTTTTTTACGGAGAATTATTCTGTCTTTACTGAACGTTTTTAGCAAAACTGAATAGTAAAGGCAATCCAAATTTTTTTCACTCTTTTCCTCACTAGTTTGCTATCTAAACACAATTTTCTTTCAAAATTTATAAACACAATAGAATGAGACGACGAATTATGTGACCTGATTTTCGGTCAATGCAGACTCTGCAGTGTTAGAAGTTGCAATTTTAAAATCCATTATCTCCGAATAGTCCCGACCCTAAATAGTCGACTGTTCTGAAATTTCACTCAAACATGCATAATGGTATGAACAATGTCTGGTTAAAATTTGAACAAAATCTATGGAAATCAAGAGCGCGCGCTTGTTCTGTCTCAAACGCGTTTTTCTCGAAATGTCGTATTTCAAAACTGTGTACATTTTCAAAGGAAGAGTGTTCAGGCTATCCGTCTCAAATGTTGGCACAACATTCTTCACGCCATTCTTTATCTTGCTATGGAACATTTTTTTTTGTTTGAAATCTTCATATTTTTTAATGAAAAACTGTCGAAAAAATAGGCAACATTCAATACTTTTTTTTCAAACTGCCACTATTTTGTCAATTTTTATTTTAAAAACCTCCATTGTAAGATAGCGGCTTTCATACTGATTAATAATCTTTTTACAAATTTTGTTTCAGATTATATTTATGGCCACAACCGTGTACACCGTGAGGAGGCCTTTTTTCAAAAAAATTGCAACCTTTACAAAATTAAAAAAAAAAATAAGTAAACGCTTGAAAATTTATTTTCTGTTCTTCATGAGTGCTTTGATACGACATAAAAAAATCAGACTGATTAGCGTATTTTAACCAACGAAAAGAAAATCGCGAAAATCAGCTTTTTTTCGACCCGTTACACTGCGATGATTCCTTAAAACATCGTTACTTGT
Source organism: Ophion ellenae (assembly GCA_963210295.1). Taxonomy (NCBI): domain Eukaryota; kingdom Metazoa; phylum Arthropoda; class Insecta; order Hymenoptera; family Ichneumonidae; genus Ophion; species Ophion ellenae. The sequence goes on along the minus strand of OY723391.1, from coordinate 22,900,950 downwards.
GTCAGGTTTGCGAATTATTATATTTTATTATCGTTCTCGATCATTATCGATATTTATACCGCTTTTACCATCTTTTCACGAATGTTTTTGTTCCGCAGTGATTGCGACAACTTTGTTTGAGTGGAATCGATAAGTGAGCTTTTCATGAATTATTTCAGATTTTCAATTCCAGTTTGGGAAAGGTCAGAATGCTAGGGTGATATTTTTATTACTAAGGAACGATACTATTTCTGTTGATAAAAAATTATCGATTGGGTACTCGATTAAGGAGGTTGGAGCGGTCCGGTTGAGTGAAATGACCGTTTATATCAATGAACGTCAAAAAAATTCATACGGGGTATAGATTTATTCTGTAGATGCTACTTTTTCATAAAATATATAATCAAAGGGCTTAATTATGCCATTTCATATTTTCGTTACGTGAAAAAGAAAAACTATTGTGTTACTACCAACTTGAAAAGTATAACATTATCGATGAATAATTATGGTTATCGATGGGCAAGATGGGTTATTTTTCTTCTAAACATTTACAATGGTTTACTCTACGTTAAACTGTTGCTAGAAACAGTTTATCTTCGTACTAAATAGACAAAAAATTACATCACCCGTAGCGTGAACGTCTTGCCCATCTGACTGCAGGTAAAGGTGCATACATTAAACTATTTTTTATCTCTAATGTTTTGTGGTTAAAAAAATCAAAAAATTTCTAAAGCCTCTGTATAGTCTACACAATAAACTATATATATATATATTTTTTTAAATCTTGAATTCGGGGTAACGCTTCACCTCTTTAAAGCTCGAGAGAGAAAAAATACACTTAACAATGACATAAGAATAATTAAATTATGATTATGAGGAATAATTCAACATGTCCAGCTTCGCTTCGCCTTTTGAATTTCCATAATTGATACGATTTCCCAATATCGTATCTTACGATGTGAAAAAAAATTGGTAACACAAGTTCGCAGGCGACGCACACACGCGTTAATGCTCTTTTAATTTGATTAAAGCTTTAAACACGCTCATTAGTCGTTGCATCACTCTTTTACGGTAAATGAATCTAACGTGATGAAATTCAGCGTTTTGACGAACTTACCGCGAATGGCTGAGGTGAGCCGTGACTATTCAACGGCGGGGACAGAGGTGCGCCACCGCCCAAATTCGTCAACGCCGCTGAAATCGTACCAGCTGGGGCTTTTCCACCCCTACAAACATTGCAAAGAAAAAAATCCATAGAAACGATTATTAAAAATCATTGTTCGATTATTGAAATGATTGAAAATCGCGAGTTGACGATGGAAATAAGGGAAAATCATTGATTGGTTGTTAGAATGATACAAAGTCATGTATTGATCATTAAAATCATTAAAAATTATCGATTTGGATTATGATGATTTAAAATCGCTTTGATCGACGATGGACATGGGATGGACGATGGGATTTGAGTAACATTGTTGAAAAGTGATTAAAATGATTGAAAACAAATTGATGAATGATTACAGTTATTAAAAATCATTGACGGATGATTAAAATAATGAAAAGCATTCGAGGAGCATCAAAATGATTGAAATCTTCAACTCGTGATGATTACAATGATGGAGAATCGTTGACGACGGATTTAGATTATGAAAATCATCGATTGATGATAAAAATTAGTAAAATTGTTGAGTGATGATTAAAATGATTGAAAACAAATTAATGAATGATTCCAGTTATTGAAAATCATTGACGGATGATTAAAATAATGAAAAGCATTTGATGAGCATAAAAATGATTGATTGAGCATCACAATGGTTAAAATCTTCAATGTGTGATGATTACAATGATGAAGAATCGTTGACAAGGGTGATTAAAATCATGAAAAAAGGATGATTAAAATCATCATTCGATGATGAAAATTAGTAAAATTGTTATGTGATGATTAAAATGATTGAAAATTAATTATGAATGATTGCAATTATTGAAAGAATATTAAAATATTATTGATGGATGATTAAAATGATGAAAAATATTTATCGATTATAAAAATGATTGAAAATCATTAATTGAAGATCAAAATGGTTGAAATCTTCAACTTGTCATGCTTAGTGATGATGAAAAATGATAAAATAACTAAAATGATAAAATATCCTTTATTGATAATTGAAACCATTAAAAATAATTGATTTGAAGATCAAAATGGTCAAAATCATTGACTGACGATAATTCCACTGACTAAAACCTGTCGGCTTATGTTAACAAAGCTTTAAAAAAAAATCCCAAATTTTTTATTACTTTTCCCCATATATTTCGACAAAAATATTTATTAACAATTTACAAAATGATCACTCACGGTGGGACAGTGACTGGCGTGAATCCTGACGGTGCGTTTTGTCTCGCCACCAATTTCGCGTGAATGTCGCAATACAATTTGTTGTTGATGTTGTAGTATCCGACGTTCTTCAAGGAGGTACCGCAGGTGGAACACTTGAAGCACTCGACGTGCAAATTCTTGTCCTTGATTCTCACGAAAACGCCGCTATTTTTCAAATTAAAAAAAAAGGAAAAAAAAATATTTCAATCAAACGAGCCGCCGTTTTGTTATTGCGAAGAAAAAAAAAATGAATCGTCGACACTTGTCATCTAAAAGGGTAGTTTCGCCTCGGTTTTCGCACGATTTTTGGCCATGCACGTAATAATATAATAATAATTTTATGAAAAAAAGCGAAAAAAAATAACAAAATAAATACAACAAGTAAATCAAAATCTCGTCGTCGAGATCTTCGTTCAAACCGATTGGAAACCACCCGGAAAAAGCGAACAACGTCTTAACCACCAAATATATAAAGAAAAATAACTTGCAAAAAACGACAATCAATGAATACGAAAAAAAAAAACAATAATCGAACAAAATTCAACATGTATATACGTTCTACTTGGTAACATCAAAAAGAGATACATCATTTGCAAAAGCGAAAGAGAGTACGCGACACCTAAATAATGACATCGATTTCGATTTCTGCGCTCGTGTACATCAACGAGGATTGAACATCGATAAGCTCTACTGGAATAGAAAACGAGAACGTGAATTACATCTCGTCAAGTGCAAGGATTTCCTGACGTTTCAAAGCTTGGAGAAAAGAAAGAAAGAAAACACACGAGATGCGAGAGCAAGAGGATTTTTGGCGCGTTGGGTCACCAGATTAAAAACAACATAATGCGAGACAGATCGGGACGATGAAGAAGATAAATTGTTGGGCGAAGCATCAATGATGCGCCATACTTGGCCCTCTTATCGTTGACCTCTGTGTCAGAACAGATGTTAATACGATCAATCACCGTTTTCCGTTGCAACATCAAAAATGGGCAGTGGTATCCGCGGTCTCGCAGCCACTGCATGCGTATATGCATTGCCAAAAAATAAACACAAAAATAATCGTCGAAGAACGAGGAAGAATGGTTGCATCGAAGCGTCTACGACAATGGCCTCTCTGTCGTTAAAATAAATTTCATCGACGTTTCGCAATGATGGCAATGACAATGCCACAGGGACTGATTGATGTTTGCCCTTGGAACGAAAAGTATAGAGTGTCACGACGAGCCCTGGGAACGAGACAAGTTTCCGGACGGGTACTTTTTTCGATTGAGAAACGTCGGGGAGACATCAATTTTCATGCACTGTCCAATTGAAAGGGAAACACGATCTACGGTCATTCGTCTGCTGGAGAACACCTCGACGAAAAAATGACGCAATATCTTACTTTCGAGGTAACCCCTTAAAATTCATAGATACTTCTGAGACGGATCGTTCAGAAAAACCGGAAAATCTTAAGGCCTTAGGCCACTCTAGAGGCCGAAAAAATAGGCTTTTTGGGAATTTTTTTTTCAGACAAACTACAAAATACATCGAGATTACGAAAAGGGTGTTTATCATACATATCAGTGACTGTATACAATAATTTTCTCGAAGCGATTAATTTCAAAATGGCGGCTGTGCAGCGTTTATCTCAAAACTGCATTTTTCAAGTTGGCTGGAAACATAACTCAGACAATTTTCAACCGATTCACTTGAAATGTTGAATATATCTTGAAAAATACATTGTCTATGAAAGTACGTAGGATTTTTTTTTATATTGCATCGGTCATTTGTTATTAACAATTGTGTGGCGAATTTTGAGCAAATTTCTGGAAAGTGAAAAATTTGCCTTAAAAATCGTCAGATAATTGTTTTGAAGCGATTAAGTTCAAAATTTCAAAAATTTCACAATAATTTTTTTGAAGCGATTCATTTCAAAACGGCGCTTGCGCAGCGTTTGTCTCAAAACTGCATTTTTTAAGTTGGCCGGAAACATAACTCAGACAACTTTCAACCGATTCACTTGAAATGTTGAATATATCTTGAAAAATACATTGTCTATGGAAGTACGTTGAATTTTTTTTATATCGCATAGTTAATTTGTTATTGACAATTATCTGACGATTTTTTAGGCAAATTTTTTACTTTCCAAAAATTTGCCTAAAAATTCGTCAGATAATTTTGAAATTATCCGACGCGCCATTTTGAAATTAATTGCTTCAAAAAAATTATTGTATACAGTCACTGTATGTATGATCAACACCCTTTTTTGTAATCTCGATTTATTTTGTAATACGCTTTGTAAATGCTCTGTATTTTTCTTCTTGATTCTAGGTCAACTTATACACAATATTGTACAAAGTAAAAAGATGTTTGATTTTTTTGCTTCAGATCGCCTGTCCGGGAGTTAGGACTTCCGCAATCGAAGAATGTCATCGCCCGCGCACCGACATACTTGGCTCCTCCCACTCCCACCACCATGTCTTGTCAAACTTTAAAGAATATTTTGATCTTCAATAAAGAAAGCTTAGTCAAGATACCAAATATCAACATTCTATATTTAATACTTTCCGCATAAAAAAATGGTAAAAAATCGAACATTTTTTGGCCCAACAAGGCAGAACCTTCCGTTAAGCGCCTTTTCAACCCCACCCCTTTTACCCCGCATCCGTCACAGCACTATTTCCAGTTCCCCGGAGACTCCTGTATCGCATTTGCAGGGGGGCTCAGGGAAACTGTCGCAAATCTGTGTCGATATAAGCGGCTGTATTTTCGCCAAGTTACAGTTGTGTTCATCATTGCCATTTCGTCAACCCATCCATGCACCACTAGGATGGCTCAAATTTGACCTCCATTTTTTTTCCTTTTCCTCACTATCCAATTATGTTCTCTAAAGAAAAAAAATGTCACGAAACATGCGAGCGGTCAAAAAAATATTTGGAGGTCGCTCAAGCCGCCAATACATTTAAATTTTCATTAAAAAATCGATTTTTTTTGTTTCGTTCACTTCTCTCCATGAACGTTTTATATTTTTTTTAATTAACCTCGCGAAAGCTCTAGCCGATCAATAAACATTTAGTGGTCGCTCGGGAGCTTCGAAATTTCCAATTGTCGCTATTATTTTTACTCTTCTCACTCATAAATTTGCCGCTTTGTAACATGTTCAAAATATGATTGTTTTTCTTGAGAAACAGATTTTTCAAATTTACCTCACACTCCTAACCCAAGGGTTATAATCTTTGTTCTCATAAAATAATTCTTTAAACGTCTAGTCCGTAAACAAAATTATAGGTCCCCCTTTTTATCGGGTTAGAAGTGTGAGGTAAATTTAAAAAATCCGTTTCTAAAGAAAAAAAGGTTAAATTGTTTTGAAAATCTTACAACGTGTTAAATTTATGAGTGCGAAGGGAAAAAAAAGCGCAATTGAAAATTTCGAAGCTCTTGAGCGGCCACTAAATATTCCTTGGGTACAGCTTTCGCAAGCTTAATTCAAAAATTCTAAAGCGTAAAATTCATGGTTGAAAGTGAGTAAAGAAAAAACGATTTCTTAAAGAAAATTTGAATTTTCAGCAGGCTTGAGCAACCTCTAAATATTTTTAAACCGCTCGCAGCCTTCGCGACAATTTTTTCTTCTATAAGGGGCTAAACGTGTGACACTTTCTGTCACACTTTCAAAAAATCGATTTTTTTGCCTTTTTCGACAGCTTATACTTTCAAGAATATTCTGTAAAAATTTCAAGGCCGTATCTCTAATCATTTTATCTTGCAAAAATCGATAGTTAAATTTTTAAACGCGTTTTTCTCGAAATGAGATTTTTCAAATTTGCTGACATTGTAACTCAAAGAGCAATTATCCGATTGACTTGAAATTTGAATTGAGTACTCTTGAATATATTTACTCTACAATGACGT
>OY723391.1:22877203-22889703 GCA_963210295.1 Ophion ellenae | reverse complement strand
CCAATTGGAGTCCGTTTTTTTACAAGCATTCCATGTTCCTAACGTAGAAACTCGTAAACTAGTAAACTACTAGTAACAACTAACTAGTAAAGTCAATTAAAGACTAAAAAGTAGAAAATAATTTATATGTAAAAAAAATATTTTTGAAAAACAAGCTTTTATTTTGTACTAAAAGTAGAATTTTTTTTTTAACAAGTCACCTACATGTGACTATAGATAAAAGTTTGAAAATGATGAAAACGATAAAAGCTTGAAAAAAGCGCTAAAAATTTCGACATATAATCTTTCATTTTCATAAATCCGTTAACACATCAACTGTATTTAATTTACCGTAAAACAATCTTAGATTTTTGAAATAAAAATCCTAAAACTGAGTATAAACGTGTGATAATAATTTCTCTAGTTACTATTGTGCCGAATTAAGGGGAGATATACACCTAGATGGTCGAGGTCGAGGATTTAGAAGCTATGAACATTCCGTCGACCGTAGAAGACCTACACTATGGGCCTGGTATCGATGATTCCACGTAAGTTGACAAATTTCATGATTTATTCATTCCCAAATTTTCAAACGCGTTTTTCTCAAAAGCGCGTTTTTCAAATCGGTACCCAAAATTTCTCGAAAACCAATGAACCGATTGCCTTGAGGTTTTTTGTGGTTATTCTATACACCATTATCTGGTACTTGTCATAGGCTTTTTTTCCCGTTACTTAGTTTTTGTTTTATAGGCAACATGATAACTAATTTTTGGCCCAAAAATCACTATTTATGTTCAAACGTCCGCCATTTTGTCATAAATCGATATTTTCAAAGTCGGCTATGACAAGTACTAGATTATAGTATCTAATTTAATAATCTTTTTGGTTTTTTTTCAGATGTTTTTTGAATAAACGCCAGTAGGTACCGTATACGCAGATTTTTTACGACGCTCCAAGGATCATACAATATCCTTGTATATTTTTGATATTTTCAAATAAAGAAAATCAAACATATTTTTGAATGTATATACTTTTAGATAATTAAAACCCCAATTCGAAATTTCAAATAGTTTTCGTTGAAAAAATTTACACAAATGATCTTTTTTCCGGCTCCTAGGTGTATATCCCCCCTTAAATACGGTTAATGAAACTGAATTGATCAAATTTATTAAACATTTCAAAAGTTGAGCGCTCCAACCTTTTATTTATAGTCACATATAGGTGACTTGGTAAACAAAATTATTTTCTACCCTTAGTACATTAAATAAATGCTTGTTTTTTGAAAATATTTTTATTACATATAAATTTTTATCGTAAGAAAAAAGAATACCCGCCAAAGACTTGGCAATAGCTTCGATTATTCAAAAATTTATCGTAGTCATGTTGGTTTTATTTTTCGAGGTGTGGAATATTTCTGTTTTGCAACGCAAATAAGACGCTTTCGACGCTTCGACGCTTTTTTTTATCAATCGTGCATAGTTAAAAATCTGGCTGACAATGAAGATTTAAGAAGCGAAAAAAATGAAGACTCACGAACGGCTTGGGTGTAAAATTGTGGCCGCTACCGATCAACGGCGCATCTTGCTTCTTCGCTGCCAATGAGGTCTTCGTTACGGGTGATACGCACGAGGCGGGTGCACTCGGCTGCGGCGACGGTAAGGTTGCACTTACGGGGGATACGCTCGGTCGCCACGTGCTTCCACCTCTGTCACACACCGTTTGTTTTAATTGTTTAATTACGCTTGAATACCATGGACTATTCGGTCCTCAAGTTGCCCATGTATAGATGTATAAATATGTATATGTTAAAATAAAACATCTGTCAAAACTGAATATAGATTGAACTTAAGGGTTTAGGCTACTGTGAAAATTCAAAAAGGAAGGTCCAACACGCGGTATAGAAATCGCAAATTGAATGTAAACGTATGATAGAAGTGCTATTTTGCAACGATAGAACTGCTAGTAAAACTTTAAACGTGTTTTTCTCAAAACTATGTTTTTCAAAACGGTGTACACGATTTCTCGACATCTAATAAACGGATTCACGTGAAATTTGGTACACTCAGTCAGGGTAATAGTAATTTAGTCTTGACCGACGTTTTTCTTCGTAATATGATTTTTTCATTAGTTATTAACAATAACGATGTCATTCTGCTTCGAAAAATCGAGAAGTAAAATCAAAATTCTTTTTTTTATGATTGAAAAACGATACTAAAAAAAAGCTCGGTCAAGTCTTGGCCAATATTATCTACTTTAAGAAAAAAAATCGTTTTTTTGTTTCCGATCAACCGGGTAGCCAAAATCAAGTACACCGTTGAGGCTTTCACGTTACAAAGATCCTTCACGAGATTGTTTATAACTTTTTTTATTATTAATATTTTTCATGACACTTGGTGCACAACTTTGTCAATGTACATGCAAATAAATGTCCAGACGACTTTTCAATCATCCTACTTATTCTTTCGGAATTATTTTTTTTAACCCTGATTTTCGTGTCGTCACAATCGCTTAACCCCTTAAGGCTTGCTTACTTGCAGCCAAAAGAAACTTTTTTTTTCCATTGTCGATTATTAATTTCTATACCTTGTGGCGTGGTTCGAAAATATATATATTTCGAAATCTCGATTAGCGACAGAGTTTTAAGGGCGAATATGTCCGCGCACTTGAACAATTGAACAGTTTTGTTCAGTGAACCGTTGAACAAATTGTTTATAACTTCTTTATTATTAATATTTTATGGACATTTGGTACACAACTTTGTTAATGTACATACAAATAAATATCCGAACGATTTTTCAATCATCTTAGTCAGTCCTTCAAAATGAATTTTTTCAAAAGCCCCTGATTTTCGTGTCGTCACAGTACCCTAACCGCCTGAATACATTTTAAGGTTTAATTAATAAATATCAATGCATGAATGCCCATTTATACATCCAATTAATCGAGAGCCTGCTTCCAATGAGATCGTGACTTTCAACTGTATTTCTGTTCGCTTTTCTCAATAGAAAATACTTTTTATTCATTGGCGCCGCGCATTCTAGCAAGAAAAAAAATCGTACTGAATAGCTTCGAGCTTACGAGCGATATTTTATAACTGAGATCATCGATGGAGTGGCAATTGAATCGATTTTTTATCTACATTCGGAATATTACGGAAGCGAACGAGACGGTGAAGAAAAAAAAGAAAAGTGTTCGCAACGACGTACCTCTGTACTGTCACCTCGAAGCTATTTCCCGATCGAACGATGACATCCTGCGCGTCTTTGTGTCTAAGGTTGAACATGTCGGTGGTGTTCACTCTGATGACCGCGTCACCGGCTTTGAGACCTGCCTGCTCCGCGGGCGATCCTCCGTTGACCTGAAGCAAAATAAGATCCCGAATTCATAAGCAAAATGCTGCAGAATAATGAAGGATATTCCTCGAGAGAGGAAATTTGGCACAATTCGATTTTCATTTTTTAATCGACATTCCAAATTATCTCATTATTTATTTTTATGAAAAAAGGTGGAATAAAGTATATTCCCCATTGACCATTTTATCCTGATTTTTTTCAGAGTCGTGATGTCGACGTTAATTTATTATTGGATGGTAAATGATGACAATAAATAAAATTATAACGAACGATGGAAAATCGCAGCTCGCCGCTTATAAATGCTGCTGAGATCAGCCGGAGCATTAATTCTCTCTAATTGCAAATATTCTTCAACTCGAGGGCTATGATCGACGTCATGATTGAGAGTTTCAGGAAATTGATCCAAGCATCTCTCGTTACTCGTGTACCAATGATTGCCTTGTAATTTATCAGAGACGCGTAGATTTCCGAGTGTACATTCAGTAATCGTTTCTTCACTGGTACTTTGCTTCTATTTTTACATATTACCCACTGGACTCGTACACTTGCCGCGTGGATTCGCCCTCCGACTCCCGTGCTGCTTTTGTGTATTCATTAATATATATATACACGAATATAGAACGATGTGGGGGAAAATGGACCCATTGGGCAAACAACGTTTTTTTTTTTTCTTAAAAAGTGACGTAAACAAAAGACACTGTTCAAAACAGTCTGAGGTATCGGTTTGCGCCGTATTTCCGCATTGGGGGTAAAATGGACCGAGTTTTTCCATTTCCTTGATCGGAGAGGGAAATTTGTCCATTTATGGACTGTTCCAAGGCGTACGGAAATGACACAATGACATTAAACGGTGAATCAAATTGTGTGGCAAAAGTGGGCAGTCACTGGATAACATTAGGTCGATTGGTCACGCCGTTTTCACGCAGATATAGGGGATAGTCGAGAGAAAATGGTTAGTTGCTATAAATACAGACAGAATCAAGAAAGTTTGAGCATACTCGACCTAATTTTTTTCAGGCGTAGTTTCGTCCACCAAAAATTTAATTCCGAAGTGCCCATTTGATGAAAAATAAATTTAATCTCGGCAATTCAGAAGTTTCCCATGGAAAATCTTTTACTACTTCTCGCGGACACATTGACTGCAGTCATTAACATTAAACTCCCAGGGCAGTGCACGGTTCCTTATTTTTTTAAAACTGTAAGGAATCGCCAAGCTTTTAATTTTGTTCTCTTGGAAACGACCGCAGTAAAATTTATAAAAATTTCGAAGTCAAATTTTCATCGGGCGTATCCGTGTTTAAAAAAATTCCCGTATTCGTCCACGAATCGACGAATCGCTCGAACCCCTCCCGAAAAAATGCTCAAGCCGATCCGCTCGAAGTAAAGGTACAATTTTCTCGAGGGGGTCCATATTGCCCCACTTTCTCGTTTTTACATGTGCACGCGTACATTTGCACGCCTGGAAGACAAACAGCCTCAGTTTATTGCTGTGCGCTTTGCGGTTTCGCTCCGCATAACTGTATTTGAGTACTCCACATTAAAGCGCAACGCGCTCGCGCCGCCGCTGCGTGTGTCCGTGCCGTTCACGTTGTGCCGCACTGTGCATCCATTCACGCGGCTCGTCCTCTTTGCCGTCGCTTTGGACTGCAGCATCCCCCGCTGCACTTTGCGGTTCGCCTTTCTCGAGTCACTCGGCCTGGCGGAAAGAGCCGCGGTACACGCGCGCGTACGAAACAATTGCATCGGTTGTTGAAGACGCAGAAGAAGAAATAGAGTTCTCGGACTCTCGTACGAGGAGATCATTTAGGTCTAACGAACATTAATGAACACGGAAACGCGGCTTACCCAGATTTGTGCTCGCCCTTAATGTATGGGCGTACAAAAAAAACGGTACAAATTTATCCATTGCAATTTAATTCTCGGTTGAACTATTTAGGAGAAAAATGTCTGTGGATCCATTTCTTTCTTTCATCAGCACGCGAAAATAGACAGTTTAGGGCTGCCGATGGAAGTAATTAAAGGGTTAGGCTACTGTGAACATTTCAAGCAATCGGCAGCCGCTTGAGGCAACTCAAACTGCAGCGGAACGTCCAACATATGGTCCAGGAATCGCATATTGAGGGTAAAACTTTAAGGGGCTGTACCAGTGTAACAATTTCAAAAAATCGATTTTTCTTTGCCTTTTTCGATACTTTATACTTTCAAGAATATCATTATCATTTATATAATTGATATCAATATCATTTTATCTTGCAAAAATCGATAGTTCAATCTTTAAACGCGGTTTTTCTCGAAATGAGATTTTTCAAATTTGCTGACATTGTAACTCAAAGAGCAATTATCCGATTGACTTGAAATTTGAACTGAGTACTCTTGAATCTATTTACTCTACAATGACGTAGATATTTTTGATTGGATGAAAATTGACGATTTGGCATTGAAAAAAACGACCATTTTATAGACAAGAAAACAGACTTTTTTCATAACTACGCCATTTTGTTAGATTTTGATATTTTTCAAAAATCCAACGTCCTTGTACAGATAATACCTTCCAGTTTAACGACCTTTTTTCCTTTTTCGGTTTCAGCTACTCGATCGGCCGAAATCATGTCAGTGGAGGAACTTTTTTTTGCGCCTCCGAAGGCAGCGCACAAGTCGCTTGGATCTCAATATTTTTCTATGAAAAAATTATATAATATAGGTCAAATATAGCCAAATATATTCTTAATTTTCCGGAACATTTAATTGACTAGTGTTCTTCCAAAAAATTCCCGAAAATCACCCAAATTTTCAGCGTTCACACTGGTATAGCCCCTTAAATGCGTTTTTTTTTCGGAACTATTTTTTTCAAACGGTGTACACCATTTCTTGGCTATCAATGAACGGATTGACTTGAAATTTAGTACACTCATTCAGTGTAATAGTAGTTTAGTCTTGACCGACGTTTTTTTCCTTAACATTTTTTTTCGTTACTTATCAAGAATAATGATGTCATTTTGCTTCGAAAAATCGAAAAAAAAAATTCTGCCTTTTTCTGTTAGTGTTTGAAACGCGATAACAAAAAAGGTCGGTCAAGTCTCAGCCAATGTGATCTATTTTAAGAAAAAAACTGGATTTTTTTGTTTCAGATCAACCGGGTGGTCAAAATCAAGTGCACCGTTGAGCCCCGCACGTTCAAAGGTCCTTTACGAGATTGTTTATAACTTCTTTGATAATTGATACTTTTGCATCAAATTTGGTACACAACTTTGTTAATATACATACAACTAAATGTCCCAACGAGATTTCCGTCATCTTGCTTATTCCTTCAAAATTAATGTTTTCCAACTAATCCCTGAATTTACTTAGGCAGAAAACAGTAATTGGTGGAGATGCACAGAGTTTACGTTTTTTCCACCGAACTTTCTAACTCGACGAGAATTTTACGAGGCATCGGTACTTATTTTCAAATTATCAATGAATCGCTTACAATTTATGTCTCTGATTGCAAGTGGATCTAAAAAAACCACAGAGATATTTTTGTGTACCTTAGCCAAAGAAATCCGAATCTACTCTTGGTGTAAAAGCCTATTCGTCTTGCAGATAAATTCACGAATATATTACACATGTACATACACACACGTATATATATAGGTATGATTCGAGTATATCTGCCTCGAGGAAGACCGCGGGCTTGTATCGACCTCATTTCCAGTACTGCTTCAGAAAGAAGATCATTGAGATGAATAAGACACAGAAAGAGAGAGAGAGAGAGAGAGAGAGAGAGAGAGAGAGAGAGAGAGAGAGATGTGTAAAAGCCACGAGAGAGAATCGAAAATAAAAAATGATCCTCAACCCAATCGGGAACGATCGCGCACATCAGCCCAGGGGGGACCTTGTCTATAAATATATACCCGCGTTATTTATCGCTGCAAATGCGTTTTTATACGCTGCTCAGATCCACCCCTTCTCGAGACGCCTCGGGCCGTGTGTATTATCCATATTTGTCCACGTATAAACAATTTTTCATAAATCGTACAAAAAAGCTGCGGTATTTTTATCTCCAACTTTCGAATTATACGTGTCAACATACGTGAGGAAATTGTGTTACTTTCAATAAAACGCTGTTCTTTTCATCTCGTTTTATTTTTGTTTACGCATTTATGTCGTATCTTTATTTTTGGAATGCGAGAAGTAGGTCGGTTGTGATGGGGGTTGGGGGGGGGGGCGTAATATCTGGCGAAATGCCTCGACCCGCCGCCTTCTATTATTATTATTATTGTTTCAGTTATTTACAAGCGTTGAGTTGTACTCAACCTGTAAATAACAATAACAATAAGATTTAACGGGGTACATCTACGTAGGAGGGTGAAAAAATGCATTTTCGAAAAATCTTTTTATTCGATAGTATCACCTTTTGGCTATCTTTTGGCAGTCGGCCGGGCGAGCGGTAGCAGCACCATACTTCAAACATTATGGGGTCTTCGCACTTTAGACGCAAAAGAGGCTATTTTGATGAATTTTTCTTATAGGTTTTTATCATAGATATTGATATAAAAGTTGTTACACTTAATAAATACATTTTTTTAATTTCATGTTTTTATGTAACGCAAAAAAAAACTTTAAACGCGTTTTTCTCGAAACAACGTTTTTCGACGACTTGTTGATAAAATCTTCGAAACTACTGAACCGATCCTTATGAAATTTGAACCACATATTCTTTACAATTGTAGCTATAGCGCATATCAAGGATTTAAACAATTTTGAAATTCACCATTTTTTTTTGCCAAAAACGGTGAAAAAAAACGTTTTTTCGTTTTTCGAAAAATGTCCGCCATTTTGTTATTTTTGCATATATCAAAGATAGTATGAAATGCGCTATAGCCATTCACATACTGAATCTAAAATCGTTTGGTTTTTTTTTCTTTCGGATTATCCATCTCCGAGATGTCATCAACAGCGCAGCCCTACAATTTTTTAGGACATTCTTTTTCAATAAATAATTTTGAAAAAAATGTATTTCGAAAGTGTATTTATTAAGTGTAACAACTTTTATATCAATATCTCTAATATAACCCGAAAAAAAATCCATGAAAATAGCCTTTTCTAGCGTCCAAAGTGAGAAGACTTTTCTCGAAACACTGTTTTCAAAATCAGTGGACATGATATCTCGAAAACCACTGGATGGATTGTTTCCAAATTTACAGGAGGAACGATGAGAAACATTTAAAAGTCGTTGTCGATCTCACTTCTTTAAAATCAATCTTAATTTTTCAATAGTTACGTAAAAATTACGACTTTTTTCATAGATTTTGTATTCTCGAGTTTCAAATCGTCGTCACGTTGTTAAAAAAAAAGATTTTTAAAATCGACGATCGTCAACGACTCGTATTTATTGTTAACTTGAAAAAACCCGTTTGGTTTTTAGATATCAGATGGACCGTTTAAGCTGGAGGGTGTCCACCGTCAACAGTCGCGACGGGAATTCCATCGTCTGCCGGTGGCCATGCTTTTGTTGTTTTTCTGTATTCAGGATATTTTTATAAAGCTCTCAATATATGTACCTTCGTGTTGAAAAATGCGTTTCTTTTTCACCGACCCGTTTCCAGAAAATAATCGGAATTTGGCCATTTCGGGCCTCTAGGTAGATGTAGCCACTGAAGAGGCACAATAGTACAAATTTAATTGTCATCATCACTAGTGATGTTGTTTCGGTATTGATGTTGTTTACGAGTTTTAATTTACTTGTCAATAATAATCATAAAAGCAATAATAACAAGAACGAGATTAATCGAACCATGACGATTTTCATTGTTATTTCTGCTACTAGTAGTGCTTCCTAAAATAACGACAATATAAAAATTGAACACCGTTGAAACAAAATACTACATTCCAGAGATATTTGATTCCTTGGAATTTTGATCTTATCGACGCTGCCACTATATCAAATTTCGCTCGACAAAAAAACACAGGCTTCTCCGATAAACGCGAGATTGCATTCTCTCTCTCTCTCTCTCTCTCTCTCTCTCTCTCTCTCTCTCTCTCTCTCTCTCTCTCTGACGAAAAATACGAAAAAGAAAATGAATTTGTATTTCTTGATGGGATCCGACGAGAATAGTTAAAAATGCACGAGAAAAATCGAACCTCAGGTTGACGCTAGGACGATGCGTTCAAGCAAAACAAGCGGGTGTACGTAAATCGAAAAGTTCGCGCGCGCGCGCGCTCATCCCAAAGTCCTCGGCATATTCCGCAAATAGAAACGCCGAAATTGCGTCATTACGTTGTCGCTGCGTGCGTGTAACAGCGGCAGGCAGCGGGACTCGTTTCGAATCGCGGTGGATCCGTTTGGCAATAATATTAAGAAGCAGCATCACTTCCGATTTGCCAATGAATATCGAATATTCGATAATCTTTTTGGGAAACCGCGTCGACGGTAGAACCAAAACAATTCGCGTTGGGAAGATTGAGCATTTTTCTTTTAGTGTAACACATTTCAGAAGTCTTGAAAGGCCAATTTGCCATTTTGGAGTTTCTGTCTTTGCATCCTTCACAATGTAAATTGAAATAACGTCGCAAAATTCCGCTAAAATCTCAATTGATAAATAAGGAAAAACATCAATAAATATTGCCATTCCAAGAAATAATTTGAAAATAATAAACAATCACTGCAAAAAAAATAATCGTTCTCGTTCGTCACTTGAGGCGACTCAAAATGGAGAAAAAGGTCCAACAGAAGGTGCAGGAATCGCAGATTGGAGGTAAACGTATGGTTACAACGATAGAACTGCTGGTAAAACTTGTTCAGTGTAATAGTATTTTAGTCTTGACCGACGTTTTTCTTCTTAACATTTTTTTCATTAGTTATTAAAACTAATGATGTCGTTTTGCCTCGAAAAATCGAGAAAAAAAAATTCAAATTTTTTTTTTGGACGATTGGAACATTACTGAAAGAAGGCTCGGTTAAGTCTTAGCCATTATTATCTATTTTAAGAAAAAAAAACTATTTTTTTTTCTTTCAGTTCAACAGGGTTTTATCAATAGATTATTGCAAACATTCAATTTGGTTATCTAAACCCTTAGATGCGTTTTCGTAGGTGGATACCTGGCCGAAAATTTTTCCAAAGTTCCAAATGTATTGAGACGTCCGTTTAAGAGTTTGGAATACTGTGAAAATTTCAAAAAATTGTTCGTCACTTGGGGCAACTCAAATTGGAGAGGAAGGTCCAACATATGGTGCAGGAATCACAGATTAAAGATAAACTTATGAAACGGAAGAACTGTTGGTAAAACTTTAACCGCGTTTTTCTCGAAAGTCTGTTGTTCAAAACGGTGTACACGATTTCTGGAGATCTGATGAACGGATTGACTCGAAATTTGGTACACTTATTCAGTGCAGTGTTGGGCATTAATCAATTACATTTTTAATCAATTCATTAATTGACTAAAAACGTAATTGCATTAAATTTAATTGCAATTACACTATTGGTTGCAGGTTGCAATTAATTTATTTGGATTAATCTATGTTAATTGCAACTCGCAATTAAAACAATTGCAATTAACGTTTTAATTGTTGTAAAAAACAATTAAAACTAACAATTAACCTATTTAACTTTACAGATATCAGATAAAAAAGATTTTATATATTAGTGATGATTAATATCAGTCTTTTATTTGCTACTCATATACGTATTTCAATGACTTACACATTTTAATTGTTAGTTTTTAATCAAATACATTAAAAATATTGAAAATTGATTAGTTTTTAATTGTGGAGAGTCACGATTAACAATTGGTTAATTGTTAAGTGCGAATACAGCAATGAACAATTAATTCGTTGTTAACCGTGAGCTTTTAAATTACAATTAATTAATTGTTAATTGTTATACACGTGATTAACTATGAATTAATTGTTATCTTTAGTTACCCTAGCAATTAAATTTCGCCCAGCACTGATTCAGTCTAATAGTAGTTTTTTTCGAAACATTCTTTCTTCATTAGTTATTAACAATAATTATGTTATTTTGCCTCGGAAAATCTAAAAAAAAATACAATTTTTTTTATAATTGACACACGCTAGCAAACAAAGGCTCGGTCAAGTCGTAGCCAATATTATCTATTTTAAGAAAAAAACTGTTTTTTTTTTCGTTTCAGCTCAACCGGGTGGCCAAAAGCAAGTACACCGTTGAGCCCCTCATGTTCAAAGGTTCTTTACTACAGTGTTCACAACTAATAATATTTATTTGTAATAGTACTTTCATTTTAATATTATAATTAATATTTTTTAATGAAATTTGGTACACCAATTT
This sequence comes from Ophion ellenae, assembly GCA_963210295.1. Taxonomy (NCBI): domain Eukaryota; kingdom Metazoa; phylum Arthropoda; class Insecta; order Hymenoptera; family Ichneumonidae; genus Ophion; species Ophion ellenae. Next base: position 22,878,086 of record OY723391.1, on the reverse strand, counting down.
TTTAATGTACATACAAATAAATGTCCAAACGACTTTTCAATCATCTTACCCATACCTTCGTCATCAATTTCTTTTAATAACCCTGATTTTCGGTTCGTCACAGTAGCCTAACCCTTAAAAAAAAAAACGCCCCATCGTTTTCACTCGTCCTCGCGTAGCGATCGTTCGCGGCGATTTCTCGTCGTGAAACTCGTTGAAAATGAATATATTGAGAAAAGAAAAAAAAATATTTCCCATCGAGGAGGGCCATTGCGGCTCGCCGATCCGGGACAAATGGTATCACACACGTTTATTATAAGTCAGGGTTAAGAAGAGTGTGTGTGGCGATGGTGGTGGTGGGCAACGCGTGAACGCCACAACTAAAAATAATCGTGGACCGGTCTAAAAATATACGGTGGCCCTCTCTCCCCCGTCAATGTGGCGGAGCGCACTCGTCGCGTCGCCAGACCGAGCCCGACGACGAAGAAAAAGATAGAACGGAGGAGAAAGGACGAGAGAAGCGAGAAAGTGAGAGGGACGGACGGGAAAGATTATACCAAGGTGGAAGATGATCCTGTATACATATATGTACGATGCATTGTACGTATATACTTGTATGTACATTGTATCTATATGCAATTTTATATATAAAAATGTATATAGATATAATTTACATATGAGCATTCCGATGGGCGGGTTATCACAGTCGGATCCATCCCACCTTTCGCTCGGTGCTGGAATGCGTCGAAGCTGCAGTAACCAGACGCGTCATATGTGCATATATATGTATATACAGGGTGTTAGGAAGGTCGATGCAAAGCCTTAAGGGGGTGATTGGTCACCTCGTTAGGAACATATCTAACCTAGGTTACCTTAGTCCAAAGTCTAAGGATTTCGAGTTATC
>OY723391.1:22859703-22872203 GCA_963210295.1 Ophion ellenae | reverse complement strand
TGACGAAGTTACAGGCGATTTAGTGAGAGCAGGTGGCGCAACGATTTACCTGTACTAAAACTTTCGAACGTGTTTTTCTCGAAACGACTTTTCTCGACCTGGCCGGCATCATAACTCTAGCTATAATTGTCCAAGTTTCCATTTAAAAAAATCAAAAGTTCTGTAATCTTAGTAGCTATCGTTGTACGTAGCCGGTTTTTTAAATTTAGTATTCTCTAAGGCCCTGAATATAAGAAACTTATTTGCCTAAATTACACTTTTTTTAATGTCCGCCATTTTGTGATTTTCTTTTTTCGAAAAACGGCTACGTACTGCGACAATTACGTTGATATCCTAGATTATAAAACTTTTTTATTTTTATTTTTCAGACCAACCATAGTCAAGTTATTGATCGGGCGTTGGACCACGTTTTTTATACAGAGGCTCTATTAACGTAATTAATTAACTATTAAGTTCAATAACCATTTATCAAATTTAACACAAAAAACTTTGGCATTTAAAATTATTAATTTTTTTTATTATCAACTTAAATAACTTTGTTGTTATTTAATTTTTTAAATAAAAATTCACACGAAATAAGTTCAGTGTATGCTTAATAATATACCTTTTATCGCAAAATGTGTAATTCTTTCGTCTTTCGGGGCACACTTGGCCGACCACGAACGATAATATCCAAAATTCGTGGTGCGGCGATAAGTTTTCGCGGACTGGATTGTATGCTCGATCGGAGTACAAACGACTTGCGGGAGAAGCCTCCGGCCTTGCGCCACACTCCGGCCACAAAGCGTACTACTGCATCTTTGAACTTGCTAGTTCAAAAAAAAAAATGCAATACACTCACTCAGCCCATACGACGGAATTATTTATTGAGTAAATACTACGAAGTAACAAAGTTATTAGAACCTTTATCATTTTGTACCACTCAACAGTGTTGAATAAATCTTAATTTTGATAAATAATCATATTAGAAATAAATCTCTGGAATACTAAAATCAAAATAAAAAACATTGATTTTACAACAATTCCAGTTGATTCTAATTTTGTTCAAGTATCGAATAAAGGTTTTTAGTTGATTTCAATCAATCTTTTTCATCAATGTACCGTCTGCCAGCAATTTCGCAAGCGATTAAAAGATAACATTTAGAGCGCTGATTTTTGCCCGCCATGATCGTCCTCTCTCGATCGCCCGCATCGGTTCGCTATCAACAAAATTCGCATTGATTCCCGCATGTGATGCATACCCCTTGTGCAACGTAAAATTAACGAGAACCATCTGCGACGTTCCAAGTACTTTTTTTTTATTTCGTGTATACTGGATAAAGCCTGCATAAAAATGTTTTTCAATAAACAATCAGACGTAATGACGCCTAATTATATTTTTCTTTCTCAACGAGCGACTATTTACACTTGTCACGAGTGGAATGTGTATCGTCTTCGGTATAAATCGTACCGAGTCTTTGTCCTCGCTCTCTCGGCTCTAATGACTCACATAATTGAGCTGTAAAATCGTTTTTTAATGCTTGGTATATTGGGCGCGTATGAGAGTGCGCGGAGCTGATTGGAGTTGCCGAGCGATTTGAAACAAAGCGCAGACGAGAAGCAGACGTCGAAATGACGACGGGGATAAGGAATTCCCTGTGCAGGAGCAGCGAAAGAAGAGAGACCGCCGAGGAGGGGAAAAAGAAGCTCTCTCTGTAGGCTTAAGATACAAGTCCTCTCCCTCTCCCCCCCCCCCCTTTCTGTGCAATCGCGTTTTTTTTCTGGCCATAAAGAGCTGTGCTCATCCCCAATGTTTAAATAATTAAGTAAACACGCATACAAACGCTCTTTGCGGCAAAAACATTTTCAGCCTCTTTGTATACAGCCGATTCGTACAAAAATTGTGATTCACCGGTGAGAGTGAACGTAATGATTGTGCCAAAATGGCCTTCATGCACAATGGCAGAAATAACGAGAGGTCAGAAGACGAGAGAAATTCCGAATATCGACATTCAAAATGATGTTGAATTTGAAAAAAAACATTTTTTTTTCAAAGGGATTATAATAATAAAAAATCTTCTAAAAAAATGATTAATTCGAAAAAAAATAGAACGAAAATTGGGTCCATGATCAGACTAGTCTTAAAAATCATAGAATGGGTCACTCTATTTTGGAGAATTTTTTGAAAGAAATAAAAAAGGCAATCTTAAAAAAAAAATAGTTTTCACTTTAGAAGGAAAAAAAACGTTGACATTGAGAACTGATCATTTTTTCATGTTTTTTAAAGAAAGTATGCATCAAAATGAAAAAAAAATTATATAGTGACATTTGTCGATATCTCAATTAGTTCAGGAGTTATTAGCGTTTAAACGTTTCCAAAACTTCCGAAATCGACATTTTTTGGAAAATTATAACTCCTAAAAGAGAAGAGATGGAAATATAAAAATTTGTGTGGATGTACGTTTCATGGGGTACAACTTTACAACAAAAAAGTCAGGAAAACCAAAAATGGTCGGGGTCACGGGTTAGGTGAAATGACGTGGAATGTTCCAAATTCAGGGTGTCCCTCTTATCTCTGCCACCCGAAATTACTCGGTAATTATCGACGTCACAAAAAAATGTTCCAGACAAAAGTTGTATGGTGTGAAGGGTCGCATCAAATGCGACCAATTTTTTTTTATTTCGGTGGAGCCGCTGCCGCACAGTGAAGGTCACCTCCACTTTTTCAATGGAACGGTACATTTTGTTTCAACCGTCTTGTGGAGCACGTCAAGCCGCATAAAAAACTTTGGCGGTCAAAGTCGTTCAAGGTCATTTCGAACACCTATTAAAATGACATACAAACCTTGAATGACCGTGAACGACCTTGAACGACTTTCACCCCGTAATATTTTCAATGCGGCTTGCGATGCTCCACAAGATGGTTGAAATAAAATGTACCATTCCGTTTGAAATAGTGGAGGTGACCTTCACTGTGCGTCAGCGCCTCCAATGAAATAAAAAAAAATTGGTTGCATTTGATGGCCACCTTTGAACCGTACAACTTTTGTCTGGAACATTTTTTTTATGACGTCGATAATTACCGAGTTATTTCGGGTGGCAGAGATAAGAGGGACACCCTACATATATATATATGTATATATATATATATATATATATATATATATATATATATATATATATATATATATATATATATATATATATATATATATATATATATATATATATATATATATATATATATATATATATATATATATATATATATATATATATATATAGAGAGAGAGAGAGAGAGAGAGAGAGAGAGAGGGCGAGAAGGAGAGAGACAAAGGTCGTAAAAAATAAAAATCTCACTGTTTGTCATTTACATTTGCACACGTGTGTGTGCGTTTCTTGTGGACAGAGATGATGATCCATAAGCCACTCGAACGTGAGTGACGCATACTGCGGAAAAATCTTCAGGAATCTCTCTGATTCGTCGGGCGAGACGTTTATGCTTTTGGGTAATTAATATTTGACGAGCTATCCGAGATTTTTAAGTTTCTGGCCTCAATGACTGTGTATGCTCTGCGTACGAATTTACAGTGCAAACACACAAGTGTCCGCAAATTGCGCACGCTCGCCCATTACGCACTTCTTCACTTTTTGGGCGTTTGTGTATCCAAAACTCCACGTCTTCAGGCGACAACGAATCTTTCCCAATCACGCGCGGTTTCTCCATCGAGAAAGTCGTCAATAGGCCGAAATAACGAGGAAACGATGTGTTCGTGTGTTCACAATTAACATTGGCCATTTTTGTCGTGACAAATCGGAAAGGTCAAATTACTAAAGAGCCCAGAAGAAATTTCGTCTTTTATTATTTATTTCCTGATCAGAGACGAAATGATCATTATTTCTGGCTATACTTTTTAATGCCAGTATTTTTATTTTAGTCTCGGCCTAGTCTCAAAGGGCATCAATGAGATGCCGCTGGGAGAAAACACTGTGAAATTTTCAAAAAATCGCGTTTTTCTCGGAATGATGTTTTTCAAAACGTTGGCCCCTCTCAAAGAAAGAGTTTTCAAGCTATCCGTTTGAAATTTTAACAGAACATTCTTCACGTCATTCCTTATGTTGCTATGAAAGCTTTTTCTTTTTTTTTTTGAAATATTCCTAATTTTTTACGAAAAAATGTCGAAAAAAGGCTAAATTTGATACTTTTTGTTCAAACCGCCGCCATTTTTTCGAATTTCACTAAAAAAAAACCTCCATAGGAGCATAGTGGCTTTACTACAGATTAATAATCATTTTGAAATTTTTGTTCCACAGATAAAATTTGCGGCCGTAACCCTGGCCACTATAGGACACCATTTTTTTCCATGCTATTTTCCGCAAATAAAAATAATGTTAAACAATGAATCAAAAAATAAAAAAAAAATCATTTTGTATTCTTTATCGGTGCTTTAATTTGTAAAAAAAATAGACCGATTAGCGTATCCTATTCACCTAAAAAAAATCGCGAAATCCCCGATCGTTTTCCAATCAGAAATATCGTCAAGAGACTGAACATTCGCTACAATTGCGCGTGACACTTCGGATCGATGATTCAAGCTGCTCTCAAACCGCACAAAAGTTGAATTTTTAAATTGCAAACCCATCGCACCGGCACGCGTAAGTGCAGCTACGCATCTTGCCGCTTTTGCCAAATGCAATTTTTCCACCGCGTGAAACTCCGAGTGCTCGAATCGCAAATGTTGGTATTTATTTCATTGGAAAAAAAAACCTCGAAGTGACCCGCAAAGGGATATTAAAAATCAGCAAAGATCCAGTATAATTTCACAACCCAACATTATATTTAAACAGGTATCTATAAAAAGAATCACATCACTACTTATCAGTCGAATTATCATGATTTATTGTGAATCGAAAATTAGTGATAACTTAGAAGAAAAATATTTAACAACAAATTGTGTGGAAAAACAATTTAAAAAAATCAATTACTCACAAAACCGTGAACTTCTCGTTGTTTTGTAAATTATGTATTTTTATTATTGATTATACAATTATATTAAATGTGTGAGAAAATATATTTATAATCTATAACAATTATTTGTAACAATAAATTATTATCAATAATTATAGATAATAATCTGTGTTTAACATTGTGATTCGTATTACTGTTACTATTATCATCATTATCATCGTTATTACCAATGTTGGAGTCGCATTATTGTAACGTAAATATGAGTAAGGTGAGGGTTCTCTTCTCGCCGCATTTATTCGCCTTATTCACGTTACAAATATGCAACGGCAACAACGACAATGACGATGATAATAACGATAATAGTAATAATGATACCAATCATAATGTTAACGATATATTATTATCAATTAGTATTGACAATAATAATTATTATTATTACTATTATTATTATATAATATCATTTTCATTACATATTTCATACAATTATATACTCAAGATAACATTTCATAAAATAGTATTCATTGTAGATACTGATATTATGACGATAATAATGAATTATTATAAATAATGGTATGATGATGATAATGAAGTATTACAAATAATGATGTTATAGTGATAATAATGAATTGTCAATGTCGGTGATGATGATTGTAATAATAATAACATTAAATAACAATTGTGCTACATCAATCGAGGTTAAAAATGATAAAACAACGCTTCTTTCAATAAAACTTTAAGGTCCTCACCGTACTCCCGGGAGTTAATGAAGGTATACATATATTTATATATAGCATATATCTAAAGAAGCGTTTCATGTTCGCGCCATCGGCACACACACACACACACACACACACACACACACACACACACACACACTTTCCTGCACACACACACACACACACACACACACACACACACACACACACACACACACACACACACACACACACACACACACACACACACACACACACACACACACACACACACACACACACACACACACACACACACACACACACACACACACTTTTCCGCACACACACACTTTCCTGCACGCACACACACACACACACACACACACAAACACACACTTTCCTGCACACACACACTTTCCTGCACACACACACTTTCCTGCACACACACACACACACACACACACACTTTCCTGCACACACACACACACACACACTTTTTCACACACACACACACACACACACACACACACACACACACACACACACACACACACACACACACACACACACACACACACACACACACACACTTTTTCACACACACACACACACACACACACACACACACACACACACACACACACACACACACACACACACACACTTTCCCGCACACACACACACACTTTCCCGCACACACACACACACACTTTCCCGCACGCACACACACACACACACTTTCCCGCACACACACACGCACACACTTTCCCGCACGCACACACACACACACTTTCCCGCACACACACACACACACTTTCCCGCGCACACACACACACACTTTCCCGCACGCACACACACACACACGCACACTTTCCCGCACACACACACACACACACACACACACACACCCTTTCCCGCGCACACACACACACACTTTCCCGCACGCACACACACACACACACACACACACTTTCCTGCACACATACACACACACACACATTCCTGCACACACACACACACACACTTTCCTGCACACACACACACACACACTTTCCTGCACACACACACACACACACACACACACACACACACACACACACACACACACACACACACACACACACACACACACACACACTTTTTCACACACACACACACACACACACACACACACACACACACACTTTTTCACACACACACACACACACACACACACACACACACTTTCCCGCGCACACACACACACACACACACACACACACACACACACACACACACACACACACACACACACACACACACACACACACACTTTCCCGCGCACACACACACACACTTTCCCGCACGCACACACACACACACACACACACACACTTTCCCGCACACACACACACACACACACACAGTCGGCTTTTGAAACTAGAAACTATGGCGAAATCTAGTTTCAAACTAACGCCAGTATAACGTAACGTATTGCATCTCTTTCTTGTCTCACTTCCCTCAGAGATTTTGCGGCATCGCAGTCACATGCAAAGTGCGTCTATGCCCGTGAAGAGGGAGAAGTTCACGGGCACACACGTTATTAGAGATCCAAAGAGGCGAACGCGTGTCGCAGCAACGAGCTTGTTGCGGCAGAACATTTAGCTCTTTCGTCTCTTCTATAAGTATGCGCGGAGTGCGGAAATCTTGGAGAGACAGAGAGAGAGAGAGAGAGAGAGAGAGAGAGAGAGAGAGAGTTGGCATGAATCCTGCACGTTCGCTAAAGCTCGTATCGAGGGATAACGGGACTTAAAAGCGACGGTGTCGCGTTACTCGTCGATATCTAAAGGGATCCCCGACAATTTCTCGTCCAGTCGTCGTCCAGTAATTGTTTCCTCGTGCACTTATACAGAAATTACTGTATCCGCGAGACACAATTTAAAGTCCATGTATGACAGCTCATTGCATTAAAATTCAAATCGTTTTGCAGTGAAATCTTAGCTCGTTTAAACATTGTTGAATGAAATCACGACATTTTACGGACATTTTGAAAAGAAAAATGTAAATAAAATATTTTGAAAAAAGCAAAAGATCGTATCTACTTTCGGATGGAAATTCGAAGCCACACTGGGGCCAATTCTGGCAGAAATAAAGTACTAAAAAATGACTGTACCAAAAGTCATTCGGCTTCGATCAAATGATCAGCTAATTAATTGATTAATGAATTAACGTTAATTCGATATAATTTACGGACGGTAGAAAAAAAGCAACGAAAAAGCCTATGATGCTCCGGCAGTCGTGAAGATTGCAACGATTTTTCTTTCGATGCTCCAAATACAGAGGAGACTTTTATGGCCCGCTCGGATTCGGTGGCACTTTTCTTTTGCTCTTTCACGCGGCCACTTGCACAGCCGCCTTTCGAGCGATCCGTAAAAAGATTTAGCCGCGGAGGAGCACGCTGATGCTTTTTCTCGTGGATCGTGTTACATATTGTACGGTAAACAGTAAAACGTTTATTAGCGTGAATGAAGGGAAGGCCTGCGTATGAAAGCTGCGGTGGGACGTTTCGCCGACGGAGGATGAAACGAAGCTTTCACGAGATAAATGGACCGCTGCACGAGTCCTCTTCTTCATCGCCCTTTTTCTCCCTCGTGTTTCCCGGAACGATCGAACTCGGGGAGGTCCGCGACGTGCCGCATAACTCGACCAAAAATGTCGTACACGCCTACGAACGCCACGTCGCTCTCATCGTTCGGCTTTTTTCCTTTTTTTTCGGTGACTTTTTTTTTTTGTTGCTTTTTGTCATTTTCTTTCGCCGCGTCTTCGTTTTCTCGTCGCTCGCAACGAAATAAAAGCTCCCTGGTATTTTTATATCCGCGGGAGAGCGAAGCTTCTCTTAGAGCGGCGCGCTGCTGTACGCGAGCGATCACCGGGCCTCGGTCTCTATTAATAACCCCCCCCGGAGCCGGGGCTTTTCCTCACGGACTCCCGACTCACCTAAAGTCTGCGCGCGGCGTGTCGATATTCGACTCGCAGCGTCGAAGCCACTTCGAATTATCGCACTCTCCTGATTCATCGACGTACGCGATGCGGCCACGCAAATGGACGCGGGGACCTCATTTGCGTTGACGAGACTCGACGCTCGCGGATTAATTTTGAAGAATAGATGACCAACGGGCGCAATCAATTGAGGCTCTTTGTCGCACAACCGTGAAAATACACGCGTCTAGGCGTTAAAACTAGGAGGTGGGGCAATATGGACCCCCTTGAGAAAAATTAACCTTCGACCGAATGGACTTGGAATATATTTTGAGGGAAGACTCAAGGCGCTTCGCCGATTGACGTTGAAGGATACTGATTTTTCAATTTTGGACGCAGATAGGGTTGATAAAAGTTTGAAGGTTTCGTGAGTTTCGCTGCATCGTTTTCGAGGAGCAGAAATGGGAAGTTCGACACACAATTGCTTGCGGAAAATCGCACGAGCAGTGTGAGGAATATTGAGCGCGTGACGGTTGATTCTCGATTTTTTACGAACAACCGTTCCAAATTGTCGGATTTTTTTTTGTTTAGAGACGATGTATTGGAATTTGTAGAAAATGTTTAACTCAAACTCGTATCAAACGTAGTTTTGTCTTGAAAAATCAGTATCCTTAAGGTAGTATTGTTGTCTGGAGCGCTGTTTTGGAGGTAATTTTTAGGATGGAATAACTAAAGAACCCACGCAAATGGACGCGGGGACCTCATTGGCGTTAACGAGACTCGACGCTCGCGGATTAATTTTGAAGGATAGAAGACCAACGGGTGCAATAAATCTCTCTGTCGCACTACCGTGCAAATACACGCGTCTAGGCGTTAAAACGAGGGGTGGGGCAATATGGACCCCCTTGAGAAAAATTAATACAACCGTGCATACACGCGTCTAGGCGTTAAAACGAGGAGGTGGGGTAATATGGACCCCCTTGAAAAAAATTAACTTTCGACCGAATGGACTTGGAGTATATTTTGAGGAAAGACTCGAGCGAAATACTGATTTGTTTTATTTTGGACGCAGATAGGCTTAATGAAAGTTTGAAGGTTTCGTGAGTTTCGCTGCATCGTTTTCGAGGAGCAGAAATGGGCAATTCGGCACAAAGTTGCTTGCGATAAATCGCGCTGGCATTGTAAGGTATATTGACGGCTTGACGGTTAACTCGGAATTTTTTTTTAAAGAAGCCGCTCCAAGTTGCGGGTTTTTCATTTTTGCTTGCTCGAAGATGTATTGGACTTTGTAGAAAATTTAAAGTCAAACGTGTAGAACGTAGTTTTGTCTTGAAACGTCAGTATCCTTGAGACAGTATTGTTGTTCAGAGCGCTGTTTTGAAGATAATTTTTAGGATGGAATAACTAAAGAAAAAACTTTTAAAAAGTTCACATGTTTATTGATTTTTCAAGAATATGTATACGTAAAAAAAATCATTATCGTGTACTTTTGTACGTTTGTTTACATCGATGCACGGAAAACATCCCCAATTGGCGACCAGCCTTGTAGACGTTTCACGAATTAGAAAAATGAACCCAAACATATTCTCAATCTGTATGAGTGTTGTAATGTTTGATACCAGATTTAGCAAAAAAACGACAAAATGGCGGCATGGTAAAATTTTGATGATCAATTCTTGCTACTTTTCTGATCATTCTAAGGGTTATATGAAAAAAATATTTCAACTCAATTCTGCCACCAATGTTGGAATACAGCCCACTGAAGGTACATGCCTAATGTGAGCCCAATCCAGCAATTGATTATTGAGATATCGTGATTGCCGATTTGACAAGCATAGTTTTGAGAAAAACTTGTCGTGGCTCCAAAGTGGACTGGCCCCTTAAAGTTGCTGCCACTCGACCGCGTTCCCTGTGCGTACTCCAGATAATTTCTATAACTCGGCTAATTTTTGAACATCGTTAAACGCTTTTCACAGACGTATTTAGGTATGTAAAGTAATAAAATAAAATGAGAAACAATTTCACAAATTTCTAGACAAAAATAGGGTAGATCTACCAAAGAGTGCGGGCTAGCAAAGAGTACGCAGTGCTTTAAATTGTTTCATTTTTTCTTGTGTTGGCAACACCACCTAATCTGTCAGTGGCATTTGTCATGTCAAGATGTTAGACAACAACTCGCTTCGTTAAGGTATTCATTTCCAATTTTCTGACAAATAATAGATTTTCGATGTGTTTCATCTTATTTTTAACTATTTTAAATGCATTTTGTAAAGTTTGCGATTAATTTGCACCCAACGAATGTTATTATACTTGAAATTTGTGATCCAAATTTTGTCTTCATTGAGAGGTTATGTCGCCGTTTTGCTTGCTCACGTAAAATATAGTGACCATAGACTAAAAACATGTATTTTTTTAAAAACACTTTTCCTTACCACTACTCCGCTCTCATGCGCAATTTTAGCTTCTATGAAAGGTTCTCACTGCGTGCTCTTTGCAACACAGCACCCTAAGAGTGCGCCCGGGACGAGTTCTAAGTTCAAGGGGTTACGTGGGTTTGTAAATTCCAAAAAAATCCATTTTTTAATTTTTATTATCTAATAGTACAATATGTCTAGAACATTCGCCCAAAGTTTTAAGTCAATCGGAGTAAAAACCTAGGAAAGAGAGAGCCTTTGGGAATTCCCCCGTTGGGACAGACCGGCCGGGAGCGAGTCAGGTATATCGCATTTTTCTCAAAACGCCGACCTTATTGAAATTTTGCACCCTTCTTCAAAAAAGCATTGACTAGTGATTGAACGAAGGTTTTTTTTCGAATACAAGTAATTTTATAAGGCTATACGTAGTGTAAATTGTACCAAAAATTGAACTATTTTGCATACAACTCTGCCAAAAATTCAAATTTCAATTTTTAAAAAAATTTTCGTTCAATTACAAGCTATACTATAATTTCAGATAAAGCTATCAGGAGTTATCCTGACCACCACGAGAAACTTTTCGTTAAAGGGTCTCCGGAAACCAGGTCCCACCGGCTGAATTTCCCAAATTTTTTGATGAATTTTTTTTTCAAATAATGTTAACAAGTTCCTCTTTTATGTGCTCAAATAAATTTGTGTGCTTAATGTGCTTAAATAAATTTATGTGCTTAAATAATTTTGAATAAAATAATTTGTATATTATATTTTTTTAAATAAAGAAAATAGGCGTTTTTTGCTTCAAAACCCACGTAACCCCCTAAGCCTTTTAAAATATTTTTCGAGATTGTTGCTTAAGATTCATATTTAAAATACTGTTCCTAAATGACCAAAGGTTTATTTAAATAAGAAGTACCGAGTGTATTATTAAAATTGATTTTTCTAGAAATAAAAGTTTATAAGAGCGTACTCCTTGCGGGCTTTACCCAACCTAAGGGGTTAGGCCACCATACAAGTATAAAATCATGTGCGAATTTATCAATTTTTTTCGTATGAGAAAGTGATTCACTCATAAAACCAATTATACGTCTATTTAGTATGAATATCAATGTGTTAGAAAATATGTATATATTTTTTTTCGATGTGCTAAATGGCCGACTACTTGAAACTTCTCGAAACAGCTTTTTTCCAATTGGCGTCACAAATAACTTCAACAATTTTCACTCGATTTACTTCAAATTTAAAAGTTATGTTCCTAATTGCATTTCGCAGAGAAGTACGTACGGAATTTCCGATTAATCGAAAACTTTTCATTTTGTGAGCAGTTTATGAGCAGTTATAACGAAATTTTTCACTCAAAATTCATTGCTTAAGTCAAATACCTACAACTTTTGAATAAAACAATATTTTTTAAATTCCGTACGTACTTCTCTAGGTATTCTAATGTAGATTGACGAGAATGTTTGTTTTTTGTTCTAGGTAAAA
>OY723391.1:22837203-22854703 GCA_963210295.1 Ophion ellenae | reverse complement strand
ATGTGATGTAATAAGATATAATATAATAAAGTATATTATAATATAATATAATATAATGTAGAGTCTGCACTGCGATAGGAATGGAGACGGTCCTTCTTGCGACCTCTTAATCCGCGAGCCCGACGATTCATCCGAACGAACAGGAAAACCAGCTTCAAGATGGACGAGGATGCGTGCACTAACGTCTGGATAAGCTGGGTTGTCTTCGATGAGGATTGTGACGAGGCAACTGCCGGGATCGGGATTTAATTTGCCGAAAACAGCAGCCTGAATGTGTCGGCTCTCGTTGTTGGTCCTCCTGACAGCAAGACAGCGGAGATCCAAGCGGTGACAAAAGCAGTTGCAGTCGCCCATAGTGCTGGGATCGTCAGGTTGCGAGTCCACACCAACTCAGATACGGCCATCAAAACCGCTACTGAATGGATGCCGAAATGGAAGGAAAACGGCTGGACCACGGCGGACGGCAAGCCTGTAGGAAACATAGCTGAACTGCAGAAGATGGGTGGTGCACTGCAACTGCTCACGGTTGACTAGAAACATGTTGGCGAAGGCTGCTGTGAGTACGACGCAGCGGCGAGGCTGGCGAACAAAGCTTTTAGAAGAAAAAATAAATAAAGCTTACCTGTTTCAACTTCAATTTCATTCAACATATGTATTATGATTGATGAATTATTGTGAAATGTATGAAAATTAAATTTTATATAATATAATATAATACAATATAATACAATATAATACACGACAATATAAATTAAGAAGCGTAAAACGTAAAAACCCGGAAGGGTATACGTCAGAACTCAGGAATTAATTGAGACCTCAAAAATTGAAATGTACGAAATAATATGCGGTAAAGTTCCGCCCCCCCCCCCATCAGATTGAAATTTTGCACAAACCTTCCTTTTGATATATGAAGACAACACCTGAAGAGATTTTTGGCGACGCAAAATAGTTTTTGGATTTGGGTTTGTTTGAGTTTGTTTGAATTTGTTTGTTTGAACAAAACGGAGAGCGCGACATCATATATAGATATGAACGGACATGTAGCAGATATAGATATCGTCGATACAGGGAACGCGCCTTAAAATAAATAACTTTGAAATTCAATATCTCGAAAACTATTGCGAGTCGCCAAAAATCCCTTTAGAAGGAAAGTTTTTGCAAAATTTCAGCTCGATCGGCGGCGGGGGGTCGGAACCTCATCCTTATTATGATATAATACAACATAATATAATACAATATAATGTGATATAACATAATATAATATAACATAATATAATATAAGATAATATAATATAATATAACATAATATAATATAACATAATATAATATAATATAATATAGTAGTAGTAGTAGTATTTATTATTTCAGGTATACCCCTTCAAGGGGTTTACACATAGATGACCCCCTACATACACGTTCCCCCTTACAAAAATTCTCTTATTTCTAACTTATATCCTATTGTCGCTTTGCCTTTCGTTTCGTCTCGTATTCGCTCCCTCGTTTACCATTTTCCCAATCAGATTCTCGAAGTGCTTTATGTACATACATAGTTCAGTTACAGGCTCCTTTTTTAGCACGGTCTGTATTTTTTTATCGATTTGCTCTCCTTCTTTATCCCCCATCCATTTTTCCAGATCTTCTACTGTTACTTTTTAAATGTTTTCCTTGGCTTTCTCGCAAGTACATATATGCACTAAGTTTTCCACTTCCTTTTTACAAACCCTGCATTTGTTATCACTATGTCCCTTATACCCTTCCTTCCCCACATTCCCTAATCTCAGTCTCGCTCAGATTTATTTTGTTTCATCCATTATATTCACATCCTCCCGGTACTTCGCTGTCCGTATCGTATACTTCCTGCTTTTGTACTATGTGCAATATGTCGATTTTTCAATTTTGTTCCCATGCTATTGAGATTCTTGGTCTACTTTTGTTTTCGTCTCCCTTTCTACTATTCTCTCCATTTCTCTTACTTCGTAAGCTATGGCTCTCCGTATGTTTCCTTCGCCTACTTCCTCCATTGCCTCTTTGACTTCCTCTCCCTATTTTGTTGGGTTTCCAGTTAATGCTCCTCTCGCCTTCTCTTTGAAGCATTTCTTCGGCCACCTTTCTTCCCCCATCTTCAGTATCTCTATTAAATAGTTTTCCAGTTTCTTCCATATTTCCGCTGTTATACCCGTACATCCCGCTTCCGTGCGTCATATATAGCTTGGCGTGTTTCTATTAAGGCCCGTGGCGTTACGTCATTTGTGTACGCCCCCTGTTTTATCCTCCTCCTCGCGGTGCTTCTGCTCGCTGGCGGTCGCGTCGTCCTTTTCCCGATTTTGCATCTCACTTCAGGCGTCGTTTTCACTTAACCTCACTTTTTATTCCTGCCACTTTGGCTCCTTTTTACGTTTCTTTTCTCCTACTTCACTTTGTTCCTATATACTCCACTCACTTTTCCTTCTTTTATTGTTTTTATCCCACTCGAACTTTCAAAACTTTCGGTTTCCCTCGCTTCTCGCTGCTGCCACCGGGCACACGTTCATCTGCTATCGCGGCCCCTCGAGCTGCCCCATAATCTATTGGGAGCACAAATAAGTCTCCGCCGGTTGACAAAAGATGGCCCCATCAGGAGGTTACGGTTGAAATTGTCAGATGCAAAAGGTTGGACGTAAGGTTGGACATCTGGCCATACCATAACCTTGAAATATTAGCGATTTTGTATCAGCATCGCATACTTTTTTCGTGCGAAAATGTCGAGTCTTGAGCCGAATAAGCGTCATTTCCGGGAACTTTATAACTCTTCTTTACTTCTTTAATTTGAAGAAGTCTGCAGCTGAGGCGCATCGATTGTTTGTAGAAGCATATGGTGAGGCTGCTTTAAGTGAGAGAAGTTGTCGCGAGTGGTTAAAAAAGTTTAAGAACGGTGAGTTTGACGCACGGTCTTAGAAACAGGTCTGACAACGGCGGTAGTGGGGGTAGTCACCCTTAGCGGTTCTGTTTTTTATTCCGATTTCTGCCACTTGGTGCGTGACGGCAAGGGGAAGTAGTGGTCCGACGAAGAGAGAAATAGCTCTTCCGTCCTTTTCCCTCCTGAACGCAACGCATGCGCCGTTTGCCCTAACTTAATTTATCATACTGTCGTGTAGACTGCATAATATACGAAACCAATAAAAAAAATGTGTTGATTAAAAAAAAGATAACTACTTTTATTTAAAAAAAAACTGAAAACTTTTTGAATACATTAATTCATACGAGCACATGTTACGACCATTTACATCCTTTTTTCTCCAATGTCTCACAATACATCGTTCTTCGAAATGTTTTTCGCACACGTACTAAGCCTCTTTCAGTCCCGGAATAGCATCGAGCCATTTTTTGTATCGTTCGACATTTCCGGGCACGCGAAACACGGAGCATTTTTGCTTACAACTTTTGTACCCCGTTTTACAATTGCGAACCGCGCAACCCTTAGCCACTTCGCATTTTTTTCGCAAACACTACGAAAAAAAATGCACACTTATGCGTAAAAACACGATAAAAAAATGTATCACGGTAAATCGCGTAGAACCTTCTGGTATATGGTCGCAAATAAAGGTTATTTCGACAATCAGGCCACAAAAACATACGTAAACACCTTGGGCCCATTCGCCGGTAAGAGGTAAGGGGGAAACTACTTCCCCCTGCTAGTAGCGACACGTAGCGGCGCCTAGTGAATCGAAAAGTGAAGCCGATAAGCGTGCCTACCCCCACCACGAAAAGTTAGCTTCGTTGCAAGACCTGTATGTAAGACCGTGTTTTGACGTCGAAGACAAAGAGCGTAGCGGAAGGCCGAAACGAAGACGCGGAATAAGAAGCGTTATTGGAGGGAGATTCGTGCCAACCACAAGACTTCCCGTGAATGACGCTTATTCAGCTCAAACCTCGACATTTTCGCACGTAAATAATTGTATGATGCTGATACAAAATCGCTAATATTCCAAGGTTATGGTCTTGCCAGATGTCCAACCTTACGATATGACGTTTTACATCTGACATTTTCAACCATAACCTTCTGGTGGGGCCATCTTTTGTCAAACGGCGGAGACTTATTTGTACTCCCAATATAATATAATATAATATAATTTAACATGATATAATATAATTGATGATAATATAATGATGAAACTAAACTATAATACGATATGATATACTATAATGAAACATAAAATAATATGGTAAATATTTACAAGTGGGGCTCCAGCTAGAAAAGGGGTTTAGAATTTTTTTACCGAGTCGATGTATTTCAGGGCACTTTGTTTATAATATTTAAGTCCGGGGAAGATAATTTCAACCCCCAAACGCTTTTTTAAATTTCTTTAAAGGTACGGAGGAAACGGGTTTGGTGACATCAAGTAGGTGAAAACGTATTTCAAAAATCGAATATTTTCCGGAAATTTTTTTTTTTATAAAATACTCCTCCCTCATCATAAAAAAATGTCATACTGCAGAATAGCCCCGAACACGTGGAAAAAAATGTTTGAGCCGATTAGGGCTGGAGCCGCGCTTGTAAATATTTACCAATAATATAATACAATATGATGTAATAAATTATATATTAATGTAATGAATACAATTCATACTAAATGACTCGTATTACTCGTTGTATATCTACGGCCTCTCCTACTCGCGAGTGAGCGAGACGAAATATTTCCAAAAATGACCAATGACTCGAAAAAACAACATATATAAAAGTGTCCGATATGACGTTGGATAAATATAAAAATCGAGTGGTCGAAAAAACGCCAAAATAAATGGTCGTTTTCGAGACCTGAGTTATCCAAACAATTCTTCCCCTGCCTGCCTCCCTACCACCGGTCCTCTCTCCCTTCAGAATTCCCTCGATGACGCTTCGAGTGAATAGATCGATCCTGCGATTCATGAATGACGAAAGGAAACGCTTTCCCGTCACGTAGTACACAACGCGGCCCACGGGAGTAAATTCTTCGAAGTTATGCGCTGGATATGCGATGCGATGCGTCATACGCGATGCACACGTCACAGCTCCGTCGACGATTCAGCAACGACCATCGATCGAAATGACGTAGGACGAATTCGTGGAGTGTAAATTCCGTATATTTCGTATACATGTATATACATGTACGAGATAAAGAATCGCATGATTGGTCGAAATTCCGAGAATTTTTACGAACTTGCGGCCGTCCAGTCAGTGGAATTGTGTGTCAATTGATCGGTCATTCGACCGAGATACGACAGAGGCGAGATTATCAAAGAGAAAAGAATTTTATCGTAGTGGGAAGCAAATTTACGAGCTGGGCAAATTTAGGATGCAATTCTTTGGAAAAAATCGGGCATACAATTTTATTTCGCGGGCAGGAAGTTTCATTACTGGAATAAAACTTGAGCTCTTCGGATCCTAGCATGAAGTAACTTGATACTACACTTGGAAAAAAATTTGTTGATTTTCATTTTTTTTTAGGGAAGATTTCTCTACCATTTTTATACTTAGGGTAGGTTTTATTACTACTGTTGGCTGTTACATGGTATTTTTTAAATTTATTATTCTGTAAAAATGGCGGACGTATGGCTTGGTCTTCTAAACTGCATTTTCAAAACTGGCGTGGCGTATAGCTAAAAAACTAATCGACCGATTCTGATGAAATTTGGTATAAATCTTTCAAACCTTAGCGTCTAAAATATCATTGTGAATATTTTTGAGAAATGAAAGAAAAAACAATTTTTTTGAATTGCAAAATGTAGCTATTTTTTCGGAAAATAGAATATTTTTTTCACACCGTGTCATTTCATAGATTTTCGACATTTCTCACTTTTTCTTGGTTCATATTCTGCCTATGAGCGTTAATGAAATAAAAGTCTTCGTTGGTTTCTTTTCAGATAAATCCCGCCGACGCTACGTGTCACGCCGTCTGACAACATCCGCCGCGACCCGTTTAAAAGACCGTGCCAAACCTCTACCATTATTATAGATTAATTTTTAAAAATACCACGTTACCGTCAAAAGTAGTAATAAAACATACCCTAAGACCCGACAATTTTTAAGAAATCTTTACTTTAAAAACAAACATGAAAATTAGCTATTATTTCCTCACTACTTAGGTTTTGAAGGAAATTTTGCTAGTGATGCTATGCAGCACATAGTGAAAAAAATCACTCCCCCAATCCGACAAAGAAAAAGAAGTTTTTACAATTCCATGAAGTACGTTTGGTAAATAATATTCCAAAGCTTATTGTTGTAGACAAATAATGAAAAACACCAAACTCGATGAATTCTTTATAAAAGAATGTATTCCATGAATTATAACTTCAAAAATGTCGAGTAGATTGAGCCAGCAATACATTTCTTAAAATTTGTTATATCCGGAAAAACAGATATTTGTTTACTCATATCGTTGTTTACAACTGCTAAAAATAGCCTATGAAAGTTTTCAGATCTTGTTTTTTCACAATAGATCATTTAAAAACAATGTAAAAAATGGTTATCTTGTTTAGAAAATAATTAGGGGCCTCGCACTTCTGTGTTACCCCAGGGGCAACGTTTAAATTCGGCAATGAAACAAATCTAAACAATTTGACTAATTTATTCGAACAATACAATTGACGAAATCACCGGAACAACGTAAAGATGGTAATATCTATATCGTTTATCGATGAAAATAATTGATTAATTCAACATGTTTTGTTTCTCGATTACCAATACGTTCATTGCCATCTCCAAAATGTTTTCAATCAATAAACACTGTAACAGTCCTTTAATCAAATTTCTCATTTGTCAACACTTGAATCAATACCTCATTTTTTTAAATAAATTTCACTCTATCAAGCTTTTTCATTGTCTCGATTAGATGCCCTTACTTATTTTACATAGTACAAACTCAAACAAATATACACTAGTAGAATTTATTCTGGACACGATTTAATTTTTTTTCAATTTCGCATGTGTTGATCATTTTTACGTTATAATCACTTATATTCGATATTTTTATCAAAGCAGATTTATCAAGGCAAATATGAAGTAGAAATATTACATATAAAAATAAAGACAGTATCATTTTAAGATAGCAATAAATACATTTTCTGTGTAAACTTAAAAGAAGCGAATTTTTATTAAAAGTGTCTATAATTAATGTCACTAGTATAAACTAATAAATTAATTGATTAATACGTACATTGACACCCGAAAAAAACTGTAGTTTGAATTTATTCAACCCAGTGTGAAAAAACAATACTCTCCGTATCTAAACAAGGGCTACTGCCATCAATTGATTATATTTTGTCTTCTATTTAATACATGCTGTACGTCGAGAGAATTTTATATTTTAAAACAGTAAAAGGCATGTAGGTTTAACTAGGTCTCTATTTCCGTTTCGTTGTTGCAAGCACGATTGTCACGTCGTGTAGTCCGACCGCGGTGGAAGAAAAAGTGATGTTTTCTTATCACTTATCACTAAAGCGTCGCCAAATGCATAAACGTTATGGAATTTCCATACAGCCCTCACGAGCGATAATACGACGGTGACAACGCCATATGTGTGTGTGTGTATATATATATATATGCATTACTGACGCACACACACATACACACACAAATGCATTAGTAATGCAGCTATTCATCAGTCTTGCAAATTTGACGATTTCTCAGAGCCCATACATATTCTAAACACACAAACGTTAGAATGCATTACGTTTTTCTTTCTTTTCTTTTTTTCTCTCATTGTGCGACGGAACACAGGCGTCTGTTAGCCATTAGGTGAAAGTTGGCAATGGTCGGCATATAATGGATCGTTGACATGTGTAAAGCCCCGTCAAGTATAAATATCGGCAGTCCTAATGACTACACCCGTGTAAACGTTGCCTCAGGATCAAAATGAATTCCCGTCGTCTGCAAAAACTTTGGCTATGAGATATTCAAATTAAAAAGGGTGTCTCAAAATGACCTGACTTTTTAATTTATTAATAAAATGTATTATTTATTTGAAAAGTAGGAATATTTTTATTTTAATATGAGGTACAAACATGGAGGTTATGTGTGGAACACAATATGCGATCGACGGCATAAACGGGATAGACTTGGAAGACATTCATTCAACAAGATGGCACAACCTGCCACACTGCGGATAAAACAATGCAGTTATTACAGACGAAGTTTTATGGTCGTGTTATCTCGCGACGCGGCGATGAGAATTGGCCACCAAGATCGTGCCGATTTGTGTACTCACTATGGTAGCATTAATTGTTCTCATGATTTGTACTTAACATGAACGCAATTTCGTTTACGTCGATGACGACATTTCACGAGCTC
Source organism: Ophion ellenae (assembly GCA_963210295.1). Classification (NCBI taxonomy): domain Eukaryota; kingdom Metazoa; phylum Arthropoda; class Insecta; order Hymenoptera; family Ichneumonidae; genus Ophion; species Ophion ellenae. The sequence goes on along the minus strand of OY723391.1, from coordinate 22,846,398 downwards.
ATTCAGTATAATGAATTTGAGATACATCGTGACTTAAATTTGTCGTTTCAAAATGCATCATCCGTTGACTACAGGATGAACTCATAAGACGGAAAATTTGAATTTTACAATGCATATTTGCAGATTAACGTCATATGGAAGTCATCCAATGAATTTTATTGGTGAATTGGGTTAGCACCCAGTAGACATGCCATGCAAGCAATATGACGATGATATGCATGTTCCTCAGTGATTCATTCGATGGGCGCAACATGACGGCGATTGGCGTGTTTCTCAGTGATACATCCTATGACGGCGATATGCATATTTGTAAGTGATACATTCGATGAGCGCAACATGACGGCGATATGTATATTTGTCAGTGATACATCCCACGAGCGCAATATGACGGCGATATCCATATTTCTCAGTGATACATTCCATGACGGCGATATGCGTGTTCTCAGTGATCCATTCGATGAGCGCAATATGACATGCATATGTCTCAGTGATACATCCCATGAGGGCAATGTGACGGTGATATGCGTGTTTTTCAGTAATACATCCTATAACGGCGCTATACATGTTTCTCAGTGATACGTTCGATGAGCGTAATATGACGGCGATATGCATATTGATAAAAATCAAGAATGATAAAAATAGGCAGAGAAACAAAGAAAGTTTACACAAGTGTTAGAATGGCTGAGTAGGTAGCGCGCTCAGCTCTAGAATTAGAAAACGTAGGTTTAAATCTCAAGATTAGGTGAAAACGTTAACGAGGCAGGATACGTCCCAGATAGGCCGATGTACTTCATATTGGCATAATTTGTACATCTTCTTTGCCGCATAGAAAGTCTCACAGCTGTGTATCCCTTATGAGTGCTCCCCTTGAAGTCACATTGTCGTCATATAATGATTCACAATAACACATTCAAATGAAGCAAAGTTGATCTCACGCGAATATGCATGCAGTGAATTCATCAGACTAACCAAATCGGCTCACGAATATCTAACAATATGTGAGTACATATGTTGTAACTATGTTGTGCTCGTATGGAGCTCATATGGGTGTCACGGCGTGAAAAATAAAAAAATCCAAAAATGTTGATGAAAAAAAATCTGGTAGTATTTTTATTTCCATTTGCATTATTTATGTTCCTGTCTATGTGATAAATGGGTTAAAACGTATTCTGCCTAGTTAAAGTTTTTACTTACCTACAGTTTGAACCTACGTCTTCTAATTCTAGAGCTGAGCGCGCTACCTACCAAGCCATTCTAACACTTGTGTAAACTTTCTATGTTTCTTTGCCTATTTGCATCATCCTTGATTTTTATGCATGTCGCCGTCATATTGCGCTCATGGGATGTATCACTGAGAAATATGCATATCGCCGTCATCGAATGTATCACTTAGAAACATGCATATCACCGTCATAGGATGTATCACTGAGAAACACGCATATCGCCGTCATATTGCGCTCATGGGATGTATCACTGAGAAATATGCATATCGCCGTCACATTGCGCTCATCGAATGTATCACTGAAAATATGCATATCGCCGTAATGGAATGTATCGCTGAGAAACACGCATATCGCCGTCATATTGCGCTCATGGGATGTATCACTGACAAATATACATAGTGCCGTCATATGGCGCTCATCGAATGTATCACTTAGAAACATGCATGTCGCCGTCATAGGATGTATCACTGAGAAACACGCATATCACCATCATGTTGCGCCCATCGAATGTATCACTGGCAAACATGCATATCGCCGTCATATTGCTTGCATGGCATGTCTGCTACCAGTGCTAACCCAGTGAATTCATCAACACAAGTCATTGCATGACTTCCATATGACGTAAACTTGCAGATATTAATTGCGGACACTTGAGCACAGCGATATGAGTTCGACGTGCTCCAAACGTACGATACATTTGTAACCGACACATTGAGATCAAATTGTTTTGTACATTTACGATACTTAATGAGTTGATGGCTTTGCATCACGACATGTAGTCAATATGCTGTAAAATTTGCTTCATCAATTGTATGCACGGCGTGATCATCATGACTGTCTTCTGGGCGTTTTAACCCAATTATCATACAATCAGGAACATAAATAAAGCACATAGAAACAAAAAATACTATCACGTTGAAAAAAAAATGTCTCCGCCCCGACACCCATATGAACTCCATATGAGCACGCCATAGTTACGTCACGCCACCAATGGTCATAGCAGCACTACAATTTCTTCACGCCGTGACACTCATATAAGCCCCATATGCACTCACTAATTGTTGGATATTCGCGAGCTGATTTTGTTGGTGCTGATGAATGCACTGCATGCATACTTGCGAGAGAACAACTTTGCTTCATTTGGATTTGTTATTGTGAATCATCATGTGATGCAAATATGACTTGAAGGGCAGCACTCATAAGGAACACGTCGCTGTGTGATTTTCTATGTCTCATAGAAGATCTACATATGATGCCAATATGAGCTACATGTGGCTATCTGGGAAGATTTCCGCATGCACCCCAAAAATAGTTCGGATTGTTTTTCCTCTTCGAGGATCATACGAATCGTGATGTCCACGTTACTCTGACCATTCGAACGTTTATACGTAACACACGTGATTCAGACGTCGAATTGGTTGGATTGGGCTCGCGCGCTCGAGAGATCGGCGATGTTTTCGTCGAGAAGCACGGATTTCCCGTAGGAGGAGTTCGAGACGGATCGAATAAGGGAGAGATTCTGTGTGAAAGAGAGAGAGTGAGAGAGAGGGGGGGGCGAGAGGGAAAAACGTTTGGAAGCTGAGACGCCGAAGATGAAGAAGAGAAAAAGAGAGAGAGGGGGGGGGGGGCGGGAGAGAGAGAGAGAGAGAGAGAGAGAGAGAGAGAGAGAGAGAGAGAGAGAGAGAGAGAGAGACAGAGAGAGCGGGACCAAGTGTAAAATTTATTTTCGCGGTGGATATACGAGCACGCGCGCGGGCAGGAAGAAGCAAGACTCTCTCGAGAGAGAGGCGTCGTGTACGGGGCCTGGCCCCGGCTCGCGAGTTTCGCAAAGGCACCTTCTCGAAATAGAACACCCAAATAATTTGCCTCGGATTACCGAGCACGTCGTCTATAACGCTCGCGTTCGCGTCTCTCGCTCTTTCGCGACCGCGGGAAATTTCGAGCTCAAACTTCGTCATTACGATGAAAAAAAAAAACGCTGTGAAAACTGCTGTTTCGTCATTAAGTCCGATCGCGCGCGCAAACGCCTCTAATGATTTACACGCGTCACAAATGTTGTTTTGTTCGACGAATTTATTCCCGATTCGCAAACGCACAGTTTCATGAATTTTCTTGCGTTTTTAGGATTCCGTGGCCGGAAACCGTACCGCTCCGTGGCTGTTCGTCTGTCACAGCAAAGTACCCTAACTCCTGTTTCGTAACCCTTTGGTTTGAACATTTGAAGCTATGCATTGAGGCCATTGTGACGAGTCGAAAAATCGATTTTTCTTTGCATTTTCTCAAAGTATACACATTCAAGAATATGTGAAAAAACGGTGAAGTTGAAATATTAAATTAATTGACCAAGTTACAGTTGATTTAGTGAGAACAGGTCCAACGATTTACGTATACAAAAACTTTCAATCGCGTTTTTCTCGAAACGACTTTTCACGACCTGGCCGAAATCACAACTCTGGCTATAATTGTTCGATTTCCAATTTTGAAAAATCAAAATTTACGAAATTGCAGTAAAATTTACAAAATTGCAGTTGTACGTAGCCGTGTTTTTTTTTAGTATTTTTTAAATCCCCTAATATAAGTAAAATTTTCGCCAAAATTAGACGGTTTTTTAAACACCCATTTTGTGATTTTTTTTAAACGACTACGCATAATGAGAACTACATTTACAAAGATTCTAAAACTATTTTATTTTTATTTTTCAGACCAACCATTGTCAAGTTATCGATCCGGCACATTTTCTTATACAGAGGCTGTATTATACCTCAATAACGATGTTCATTTTTAGCTTTTAAAATAAAAATTTACACGAAATAAGTTCAATTTATGCTTGATAACGTACCGTTTTTTCCGAACTCCAAATAGATAATCTAGTAGACAAAAAAAATTTGGAAAAAACTACCTTTTTTCGGCCTGTTACAATGGTGTCCCCCCTTAAGATAGCATTCAGTGAGTATTTGCAAGCCATCGTTATCGCCGTGGAATAATTCGTTTCGGAAACAACAAATAACAGTTTTAAATTTGACAAGCCTCTATCCGTCATATCCTCGACACTGATCAACAAATCTTACATTCCGGATATCGATAATTATAGGTTACCTTTGTTCAGCAAAGAACATTTTGATTGGCAAACACTCCGAAATTAATTGAGTTTCAATTTAGGGGACTGCATGAGGTGGAAATTGAAAAAACAAAACACGATTTTTCATTCTATACTTTTATAGCCCAGGATCGCAATTTTAATTTGCCATAAAGGTTTTGTGAAAGTTTCGAAAATTCACCGTGTTTCAACGATGTAAGTCGAATATGGTAATCTATTCGTTCTACTCACTTCAAATTTAGACAGACCATAGTTTCTAACATTTTCTATCGTATGGCCGAATGATTTTTTCATATGTTTATCCATTTGTCAATAACACATGTTCAGAGTTGTTTATTTTTTCGGTCGAAAGTCAAACTTTTTTTTCTGCTGGTTGCCATTTTCGTAATTTCCAGAATTTCAAAAAAACTATCCAGTCATACGAAGATTTCACTATTATCCTAAAAGTACATTTTTTATTTGGGGTTAAAGTGTGCATCGTTGGAATGCAACGAAAATTCTTTATAGTTTCTTATTTTCATTATTATGGAAAATCATACTATGCAAATTTATTGTAGGTCGCTAAATAAGAACCCTAAAAATGTTTGCGAGACTTTCGTAGCTCAAATTTGCCAAAGAACATTTGGGAAATTAAAAAAAATCACTTTCGTTGCATTTTAACGATGCAAACTTCAACGTAATTTTTTTTATTTCAGATCGCCCTACTCGTCAGAACTACCTAGACCGATTGGCCATGCAGCAGCGGCCGCGCTTCGTTGAAATAATCGCGTCATTGTTTATCAACATTTTTCAATAATAAAATCTCAAACTTTGTAAGATTATGTAGTAATTATCTAGAAAACCCCGACCTCGTCATCCCCACGCTCGTATCACAAAAAAAATATGGAAAACCGACCAGTTTTTCAGGCTCCAAGCGTATGCAGACCCGTTGATATAACACGCGCTCGACACATTTTTTTCAGCCAAAATTAAATGTCCCGTTTTTACTTGTGTCTCCGTATCATTTTTTTTTCCTCATTCGCACTCGAATCGATGTATAAAAAAATTCGCTCACTTTTGCACAATTCTGACGTTCGACTCGTGCCCAGAATTTATCGGCGTTTGTGCACTCTCGCAATCAAAATACCGCGTTATCTAATTTTATCACCTCGTAATCGTGTCGTATAGATAAAGCTGCTTCTTGATTTTTGCATGATTGATCGTTCGCGTGCGATTATTATTTTCCCCTCTACCCGAGGCATCGAAAAAATTTCGTTCTCGAATTGGCTAACTTTTGACGTTTTTTCCGTGCGATAAAATTCACGCATACGTATACGGCATGTCCATTCCACGTTGATACTCTCGACAAATATCAATCGAATTTCAAGAGGGTTTCGAAGCGTACGAATTTACGAAAATTAAGGTATCAACACAGTCTAAAACTTTCAAAAATTCGATTTTTTGTTGTTGCATTATCCGATAGTATAGACTATTGGACTATATAGACAATTTATATGAAAATTCCGCACTCGAAACTTTAAACGTGTTTTCCTCGAAATGTCGTTTTTTCAAAACGGAGCACACTCCCAAAAAAAGAATTTTCAAGCTATCCGACTCAAATTTTGATACAACATTCTCCACGCCATTCTTTATCTTGCTGTGGAAGTTTTTTTTTCGTAATATTCATATTTTTTTAAATGAAAAACTATCCAAAAAATACGCTAAATTCGATACTTTTTTTCTCAACCCGCCGCGATATTGGCAATTTTTATTTTTTTAAAACCTCCATCGCAAGATAGCGGCTTTCATACTAATTAATCATCTTTTTACAAATTTTGTTTCAGATAATGTTTACGACCACAACTGTGTACACTGTGAGGGCTCCTTTTTCCGAAGACATTTTCAACCGTTAAAAAAAGTGAAAAATAAAAATAAACGTTTAAAACATTATTTTCTGTTGATTTGACATTAAAAAAAAACAGACTAGCGTATTTTAACCATGGAAAAAAATGGCGAAAATCAGCTATTTTTCGACCTGATACTGTGATGATCCCTGAAGGTGGGAGCCTCAATTATAAGGTCCGAAAAATCTTTTTTTTATTGCTTAAGACGATAGATACACTATCCAAGAATATATTTACAAAATTACAGAGGCCAATTGTGAATATTTTCGAAGATGCAAGGCCAAAAGCAGAGGAGCAATCGATATTTGATATTGATATTTCCTCCTATTGAAAACTTTGAAGCGCGTTTTCTCCAGTTTTCATGTTCACGACTTCCAAATTGGCGGGCGTGATAGCAAAAAAACTAAACGACCTATTGAATCAAACCAACGTTTATTTTCTTCAGTATGAAAATCTCTTCTAAGTGAACTAAAAAAGTCGTTGAAAAAGTCTTTTTAAATCGTTTTTATCGCACGTTAAAGTGTTTTTTTTAACACTTTTTTTTTTCAATCCTGAGCAAAGTTATAATTTCACGATTTTTCCAGCTTTTTCTTAATTCACCCAGAAGAAGAATGTTTGACAATTGAAAATTTTATTGGTTTATTTGGTTCAGTCAAGAATTACGAGCTGCATCTTTCCCGCCGATTGGGGACTGCAGTGGCAAGACGTACGTGGAATAGACTGATAAATATGCAGTCATTTATTGTGCCAAGTTGACATTTCTTTATACTTTTCAAATATCCATAAAAAGATACCTCAATGTTTACTGGGCTCACTTGTTTTTTTTCCTTCTGAAAAAATTCCCGAAAAAGCGTTTTTTTGGACCTTCCAATTCAGGCCTTACGCCACGCCAAGCGAGCACGGGCGCGGAATTCCGGACTGAACATCTGTCGCTCAGACCAGGTAAGAAAAATGCACATGACATTTCCGTGGTACAATGAACAAAAAAAGAAGATAATTGTTTGCTCACGAGCAATATTTTCGTCTGTCTCGAGATCGCGAGCAGCTCGTATCTAAATCCGCTCCGAAACGTCAGATATTTGCGCTCGTCTTTTTTTACATTTTCCCCGGCGATTCTTCCGTTCCGAATTTCATTGAGGGCTAAAAAAAAAGTTTCACGAATTTCGTAAGAATTCGGCGACGCTGAAGACGTGACACAAAAAGGCGGGAAAAAACGTATGGAAAGAACGGGGAATTTCGCGACAATCATTCGGAGGGGTGGAAGATTGGGGCTTTCAAAAATCGAATAAACACCTCTACGGGTCTATACCCATCTCGAATTACCAGGCGTTAGACGTCCTGCCAAATCTCGTCGCTCCCGCGCGCTCCGAGATCGCGCATACGCGCATCAACGTTTAGTTGGCAACGATTTCTGTCGATGCGCGTGAAATTTGGCTTTCAACGTGACTCGTTACGTAACTATTACTCGTTCGCCGGATATTCGTATGTGTGTGTGTGTGTGTGTGTGTGTGTGTGTGCACGAGAGAGAGAGAGAGAGAGAGAGAGAGAGCCTGTAACACACGCGGCTGTTATACTCTTCTTCATCTTCGTCTTTTTCCTCTTCATCATCGTCTCTGTACCTTCTCGCTGTGCCGTGGAGATGCTTCTCGTAAATTCGGTTCCCCGCGATCGTCTCGCCCGTTTCTCGCGATGCCAAAATAACATTTCCGAAAATCATTAGGATCAAAAGCCCCGTCACCTCGGCTCATACATATATATATATATATATATATATATATGGAATTATTAATATGATTATTATATTCACGCCGAGGACGGAGCAAGACGGAGGACACGCGATTTTTTTATAGCTCGCCAGTCACCAAAATGCAATTTATCCCCGATGAATCGCATTTTGGCACTTACTCCGAAAATTTCGAACTGATACGAATTTTCGTCCAGAGACGAAAAAACGAATAGGAAACCCGCGTTGGGCATTTCTAATGACGGGGGAAAAATAATCGTCTTTCCATCGATCTCCATTCATGTTTCTGTATGGTAACGTCAATGACATTTCCCGACGGTGAGACGAGGATCGATCATCGATGAATGGATCCATCAACCGCGGTACGGCTCGCCGATGAGTGAATCGTTAATTTTTCATTCACACTCTAGACTTGGTCAGCTCACACTTGTGTATTCGAATAATTACACAATCATTTTTCTTTTCTCTTGATCTTGACGGAGGTATTTACATATGCGATGGAGGAAAACTACAAATGGATACGAGAATTTCATGTGGTGTATATGACATACATACACTAGTGGAATTCATTCTGGACATTTCAAACAAACAAAAATGTATCATTTTTACGTTAAAATCAATTATGTTTTATATTTATAGTAGATTTATATTATCTACTAATGGTAGTAAGAGTAATAGTATATATATATATATATATATATATATATATACACATACATATATATATATATATTTATATTTATATATATATTAGGGTGACACCAATTCGAGCTCTATTTTTTTTCCTTTTTCTCACCATCCAATTATCTACTTTTAAGAAGAAAAAAATTGTCGCAAGAGCTGCGAGCGGTCAACAAATATTTAGACGTCGCTCAAGCCTCCCAAAATTCAAATTTTCATTAAAAAATCGATTTTTTGTTATTTACTTCTCACCCATGACTTTTACGCTGTATAATTTTTTAATTGAGCTCGCGACGGCTCTAGCCGACCAATGAACATTTAGTGGTCGCTCAAGAGCTTCGAGATTATGAATTGTTGCGATTTTTGTTCTCTTCTCACTCATAAATTTAACACTTTGTAAAATCTTTAAAACAATTAATCCTTTTTTTTTTAGACACGGATTTTTTTAATTCGCCTCACACTTCTAACCCGATAAAATGGGGGACCTATAACTTTGCTTATGGACAAGAGCTTTAAAGAAATATCTTATGAGAACAAATATTATAATCCTTGGGTTAGTAGTGTGAG